>JAPDRQ010000045.1:0-160026 GCA_030247915.1 Neophaeococcomyces mojaviensis
TATGGAGGGACCGAGTTCTCGGATCCACACTGCACCTTGAGCGATGGCACCTTGAATACGTAGCCTCCGCACTTTGTGAATGTCATCGTTGGGTATGAAATCTGCCGTAATTAGCAAGCTGGTAGAAAAAGGACAGGCGACAAACAAAACTTGAGCCCCTCAAAAAGACCGACTATGGGCAGCGTTCTCACGCCAAGGCCTGGCGCAACGACTGCGCTTGATCCTGCCTTTCGTCCATCAGCTTCTGGTTGTCGTGTACCATATCTGGATGAGGTTCGAGTCAATTCTAGGTTGACGACTTCTAGTGCCTTTGAATTTGTGCCAAAGACTACTGGTATCTCATCGTTGGCAGCCAGATCGATGGCATGCGCTCCATCAAATTGTCCTATTTCTTTCTTTGTCTTGCTAGAAATATCGGTTGACGCTCGTGTCAAAGATGGCTTTGACTGCAGACCTGCACTTTTCGTTGGCAAAGTCGCAGCCTTCTGCAATGTTGGCTTCACTAGCTTTTGATCAATCTTTCGCCGTTTCTGGGCTTTTTCTTCAAGCCCTTGTGTACTATTATCTTCGTCGCTCCCCGCCTCGTCGAGACTATTCAAGTGAGCGAAAAACTTCTCTTTCTCTGATGTCGACTTCGCCATACTGGTCTACAGCGGACAGAACCATCGTCGAGTACTGACGCGATATCCATAACGTCAAAACAGTCTCGGTGCAACGAATCGGAGTTTGGTGGGGTGATGCAAGGAGGGACAATTGAAATTAAAGTGAGACGAATTTGAATTCCTTCCAATACGCGTTAACGGGTGGGGCTTAGCACGCTTACGCGACATCACATGCTCAGCGTTGCTGTTTAGGGGTAAGCGTTGCGGAGGAGTCAGTAGTTTGGATTTATCGGAAAAGTCGAGGCCACTCTGATCTTTGAACGATAAAACTGCGAGAATCGCACCAGCATTTTGTGCATGTTCAATGCACTTTTGAAAAGAGGGATGAAACATCAAAATTACAACAGTATCTGCTGTGACAAATCTTTTCCCCTGAGGAGTATCAGGGAGTTCAGTCTATTGTACATCTCGAATTCGACACTTGAATCTCCGGGCACAATTATGTCCTGTTATTCACATCATGCCTAGGAATTTTCTTGCTCTTGTAGCCCGGTCGTTGGTTGCTATATAGCTGACTCGGGCGAACAACTAGGAACTGTGTCTTAGGAGCCAAAAGGGTATTGTTGTTATGGTAGGAAGTACTGTTAAACCCCAGAGGTGGTGAGAAAGTCATTTGAGGAGCGGATTGCGGCCGTTGATCCGTCACATATTCCTCTTGGAAGTCAAAATAGGATGAAGGGTCCATGTTTTGTTCAATGCCTTCCTGATGACTTTGTTGACTGGAAAATTCTGGAAACAAGTTTTGAGAGGCGCCACCGTAGCTCTGGTAATGTTCGGAGCTGGTTGCTGTTCTATAAAAGGAATCTCCACTTTGCACCATTGGTAAGGGAGTGTTGGACATTTCTGACGGAGCAGTCCCACTAGACCAAGCATGCTGTGAAGGTTCAACTGATTTCCCTTTGTCGCACACAGGCATGTACGATCTTCGTTGGTCTTCCTCGCAAGAACCACCTGAAGTGGGCGGATCCTCAGATGTACTGCTCGCATCGCGGATTAGACCAAACCCATCCAAATGATTGTTGACATAGTTACTTAGTTGGCCGAAATCATCAACAAGTGGATATTCATCTAATGGCATGATGTCCAGATCTGAGGAAGAGCCATCCTGGTAAGCTCCATTTTGATCTCCTGAAGTCTTTCTGGTGCGTCTCATGGTCTTTAACGCTTCGTTGAATATACGCCTTGTTGCTTGCGGAAGAAGCGTTGCTCTGAGTCTTCTATCTGGGGTAAGATCCAAGATCATCTGTTGCACAGTTTCGACGGATAAGGCGTTCAGAAGATTGGTCATATGAAGAAGCACATCTTCCTGATTATTGAGGCTTTGAAATGGGGACTCTGGACGGCCAAGATCAGGGAATATGCTCTTAAAGATATCGTACCACTTTTCCTTGGGATCCTGACCACGGGTTCGCTTATGGATAGACTCGTTCCACACATCACGCTTTATGAGGCCAGGACCATGATAAGTCTTCTTAGCGCACGTATTAGTCCGTAAATGCGCCTCATATTGTGCTTCATCGACAAATTTTGCATGGCACCGAAAGCAGTACCAGTCTGCAGCTTTATGAACTCTTTCCAGGTGCTGTTTTAGGGCCGGAATGTCACGAAGGACTTTTTTAACACAAGCTTGACTTCTATAACCGTCCACTTTGCTGAATGGACAAGCAAACAGGAGACAGTCTTGGCCTCCAACATCCTTGGCCTCGTCTTCGTCTCCACCATCATTCTCTTCCTTGTCGGATTCATCGTCGTTGAAATTATTAATCTTTGTCCTGTGTGAATGTGAAGAATGCTTCGAACTTCTATTTGAGGTGTTCGTCTGCGCTTCATTGCTTGCCGTATTTGCTGTACTTTTAGAGGATGACGACTGCCCTGGCGTATGCTCTTTCATGGTTGAGGTTATGTCTGCCAATGTCAAGTATGGAAGATTCCGTTCTAGCAAGTCGACATTTGTTGGTGGTTTCTCCAAGGGTAATTTGCTCTGCTCTTCGGATGGTCGAGAGCTCGCCTCCAAGGAGCTACTATCTGCCTCTCCCTTCGAGCTTAGAGAATCAGTGGAAGCTAAAATATTACCTTGGTGACTGAATCTCTTGGGCACTCTGCAGTTGAATGAGAGAGATGGGATAGGAGGCAATGTCTGCTGCTTCAACCAGGAGCCTTCGAGCTCACCAGCATCCAAATGAAACGATTTTCTCGACTTGTGCTTGAAAGTCTCCTTAGGTTGCCCTGATAGGGTTGAAGCATTCTCGAGCTCAGGATTCTTGATTTCATTAACCAGTTTCGAAGGGCGCGTATGCTTCTCTCCATTGAATACCAATGACGGGCGGAATTTGGTTGCATCTGCTGCCATGGACCTGATTAACACATCAGATGGCACCTGGAACGCCTTCGATGTCTTTGTTGACGTAGGAATGGAGCTTGGCGCAACTGTAGATTCCTTCGAGTCTATCTGGCTTTTGCATAAATCTGCTTCAGGGTTGCTTGTGGACATTCTCTTTGTTACCAAAGCACTTCGTTGTAGAGGCAGCCTGACATCATTCGCATTTTGCATATCAAATTTCGACTTGCCACCAAAAATGGGATGAGTGAGTCCCGTAGTTATGATCACATTAGCTGACGGCGAGCCTCCCTTGTCGCCATCAATGCTTCCAAACTGGTATCCCTCTAGAGCTGTGACACTACCAGTGAGCTTGCTGGTAGAGATGTCAGCAACCGAAGGCTTTGGGACATATCTCGGTCGTGTAACGTCTTCAGATTCTGTGGTTGGAAGTTGGCAGGATTGTCGATATAATCGGATTTTATGGGCGCCAGGGCAACGCTCTTGATCTCTGTCAGACATTTTGACGGAGCTGAACTATTAAATCTGCAGCTGGTTGTGCGGACGTTTCACACTGGATTTGACTTTGAGCTACTTGTCGGTTGTCAAAGCCGCAGTGTAATTGTTCGATGTGAAATCTAGGGGATGAAGTGTGATGGAATGCTGTCGTAGATGCACTCAAATTCAGGAGTTACATATGAGAAACAGACATGGATGGAGCTATTCACTCAAGGAGCAGCAAGCGAGTAGCGCAAATTCTACAAGAGATGAAGGGACACAGGCACTGTCAGGGGATCTCGTAGGGTGAAAGGAATACTGAACATTAGGAAAGTAAACGTCGACCTAAAAAGAACAAAAGAGTGACTTAGCAGTTTCGCAGGCTACCATCAGTTGCCTTTGGTTTAAACAAACAGCTTCTTAATTAACAGTTGTTGGATAAGCCCAAGGCAGATCTAGAATGGCTCAGCATGGACAGGGAAGTTCCCGGTACGCATTCTTGCCATAATTGAGCGTTTAAGGAAGGCAAAAAGGCTTGAGCCAGAATACAGAAAGAATTGTGGAGAGAGGCAAACTTCCCAACATGATATCTATGCAAAAGGTCGAATGATTAATGATAAATTGGGTAGCCTTAGAAGAATATACGATTCGAAGGGAAAGGGTAGCGGGGTATCGGTAGGAGGCTTGGCGATCCTGGCGGGATCGATTAGTTAGCCTAGCCTATTGACGTTAGAAGCCTTCACGTATTTCATTTTTGAGACAGGCCTTGGACAGTCTTCGCAAGCCATTATATTAAAGATAACAATAAACAGTGCTTTAATACTGGAGCCATCAGCTCTGATTGCTATCTTAAACTATGGTTATGATACATGAAAAATGCTGAATGTACAAATCGTGAACCCTTCTTGCTCTCCCGGATGAGGTCATCACATTGAAAACGCCAATACACGTCAGTGTGCTGACTATCTTTGATTCAAGGGGGAGAGCCATCAAAGACACCTTGGAACTGTTGTTGCGTGCTATCGGCATTGAAAAAATCTTCCCACCCACTTAAAGCATCAGTTGTATTCATGGTGTGCGTCTGACGCTGTTGGATGTACGCTGACTGTGTTGCCATATTGAAATTCACGACATGACTGTTATTGGTCGGACTGGACGATGATTGAGGATAATCATTCGAGTTCGAGGGGTCAAACAGCGGCATGTTTGAAAAACGACTGGTGAATATGTTCGGGATATTGCTCGTTGGTGGTGCTGAGTAGGATGAATGCATCGTTTCGGGGGTGTGCAGACCGTTCGGTTGATAGGTGGACAATGACAGCTGCATAGACTGAGGAATTTGGTTTCCGGTCATGTTTGCATGATTTTGTGTTGGTGGTGCGGTATAGGGCAATAATACTCTCTCAGGGGTAAGGAATCCACCATTCTGTTGCATCGTAAATGGTGCTTGCAAGGTATGGCTGCTTTGGTTCCCGAAGTGCGCCGAATAGTGCTCTGAGAAAATTTGCACTACTTGATCGAAAATGAAGTGCGACGCTGCAGGGATCATTGCTCGATTTTGGCTAGCTGTGCGAACAGCCTCCGGCCCAAATGCCATGAAGATGTTTAAGACATGCAATACTGCTGCTTGATCATCCACAAGATGCGAGCGAGGCCTTGGCTGCCCAGGAAAGATTGTATCGTAAATAAAGTACCAGACTCCATCAATAGTGCCATGATTGCGCTGCTTTTTAATTGCATTGTAGGCATCTTGACTCATCATGCCTGCAAATCTGTTGGCCACCACGGTGCAAATACCTGCCAACTGATGCTGTTCCAGACTATCTTGGTTAGGAAACACCACAGAACACCTCACACAGTAGTGGTCCGGCCTCTTGTGAACCCTGTACAGGTGTTGCTTGACTGCCGGAATGCCTCTGAGAATCAATATTGCACAGCGCGGGTGTTTCAAAGGGTCGTTCTTGTAGAATGGACAAGCGAGAGTCTTTTCGTCTTCGCTAGTCTTGGTTCGCTTACTGTTTGGTCCATCGCCGGGATTTGGGTCATCTTCATCTCCATCCCGCCTGTGGCCGCCCGGTGGGTGTCTGCTTGGACCTTGCGCTTCGTCGCCTCGGCCACGCTTTCGAGCATTGTTGGAGAAATTAGAGCTTTGAGTTGGTCTTCTTGATGAGGTAGACCGCTGATCAGAACCGCCGGATTCAGTACTCTCCTGTGAGCAGGCTTTTTTGTTGAGATATAGTTCTAGAGTAGTTCTTGCAACATCTTCGACAAAGGCGGACGCCAAGGGTGTCAACTGTATGGACGCAACTCCACCATCATGCGTGGCTTCGTAGTAAACGAAGGACTTCTCACCCTCGGACAATGAGCTTTGCAGCGTGTCAGGGGAGTACCCTTGAGAGCATCGATGTGATAACAGCAAGCGACTCTCTGAACGCGGATCTAGCCGACAGCATACTGAGTTTGACTGAAACTCCTTGTGGTGGAGCAAGCTGGTAGGAGAATCTGATATCTGCAGCTGCGGAATAGGCTCATGCCTTGAAGACGCTAAAAAGGTTGGTTCGCTGGAGAACATCTGAAAGTCGATCTGAGGAACATCCAAAGATATCGTGCATTCCTGAAGGTCGCCAAGCTGTTCACTAGTGGTCCTTGCACTATCGTTGCTCATTGTGCTGGCAGTATTAGTCAAACTGGGATCAGACTGGTTCGCGAATGAGCTTCCAATCGCGGTTAGCTCTGGAGACCTTGTCCAGGATGATTGGTGATGAGCGTCGTATTGTTCTAGAAAGCTGTCTTGATTCAAGTTTTTGCCATCACCAAAGGATTGTTGATTGATGTAGGTGTCGAGCGGATAGCCTACACGTCGGATTGTATCTGGAGGAATGTCCAAGACATGATTTGAAGTACCCAGTGCTTCAGCTTCCGGGTTGGAAACAGCGCTTGACATGATATCGGACGGCTTAGGCATGTATATATGGTCAGCCCTAGCCACCACGACCGGACTCTGCGCCGGTTGAGAGACATATGAGTGGACCTTGCGTGAGTGCGTTGAGGTCGTGGAACTTGAAAAACTATGTCGCTTGATGGTGTACGTTGGAGGAGACTGTTGTTGGTAACTAACGGCGTGTGAGAATGTGTCTTGCTCGGATGGAGAGGCTGATGGGCAAGGCGAGACTTGTGGCTCAAGGTTCACGAGTGGCGAACGATTCATTTGACTTCTACTGGCGCTGAAAGCATCGGTTCGAGGTTTGTTCGCTCGGAACGATGAGGTGCTGGAATTGCCAATCTGATCATCCGCGATGATGCTATAAGCCTGTTCGAGGTCGACATCATACTCGTGTCCGTGTTGCTTCACGACATGTTGTCGGAAGTTGTCGTATCTCGGCCATTGCTTTCCTACCGATGCGCAACCTTTTACCGGGCAGAGCCACACCTTGTCTCCCTTCCGGAAAATGGAGTGAACAGTTTTCATATGCCTCGTTAAGTCATTGATGGTTGTGAAGCGTTTGTCGGCAGTGCAAATCGTACATTGGTACGGTTTGCTCTTGATTGATGGATTTGAAACTCGACTGTAGACTGTAACAGCATCATCTGTAGCCGGTATTAATAGTTGTCCAGGATCTGTGGCATAACCAGAGTCTTGTGTGTTGTCAGTGTGGATTGATGAGACGCGCAAAGGGTGATTAAGACCTAGTGATCCGAGGATCTCTCTGCTGTATCGATTCCTAGACATGTTGAAGGCAGTAGTCAACACCGAAAAGGACCTAAGATACTGCAAATGGATGTCGTCGTGCTATGCTGCAAGATAAGTTCCTGGAATGCAGACCGTCATCTAAACAGTCGCCAATCCGCAGCCAATCCAAGATATTGCTCTAATTAAGTGATAGAAGTTGTAATGATGAGGTGGTTAGATATAAATCATCTGAAGGAGCGTGGAAGAATTGAGCAAGGCAACCTGACAAAGGAATAGAAGATACTTATCCAGAATCCAGATGAACTCTGAGGTTTTCAGGATAGTAGTCACATAGATATGGCAAACATGAGTGTTGTGGCATAGTGTTCTACTCGTAAGCATCATTCGCACCATTTTCGTACAAACAGGTCGAGGAAAGAAACAATTGTGAGCAGAACAGATGTTGGAAAATCCCTACCTTCACTCACCGGGTTTGAGAGCTCCAGCCAATTATACAGAGTCAAATTGTGGGTATGTGGCTGCAGGTAGTTCTATGACCAGGGCTATACGGGTACAGGACGGTCTTCTTCTCTGATCGCATGTTCAACATCCAATGAACGTACGGCGTCTTAACCTGCGGTTCGAGAAAGAGGCTTCTAGTTGCTAGCATTTCAAACATATGTTTGTTCCTTCGAAGAGACCACAAAGATTAAGTTTCGAACCTCTTCGAATCTGCAGTCGGCATTCTGTTTGTAATGGTTTGTCGATGTTCAAGACCTAATGAAACTGCTCGAGTAGAGGTTGTTAGTATTGAAGTACCATTGCGGAACTCCAAAGCGCTTGTGATTATCGGAGTGAAGAAACTAGATGCTCAAATTGGATAGTAAGCAGCCATTCAAATTACTCGAGCCCTCCATTCTTCACGATCGCAAGTTGCGCATGCGACCATACGAAGTGAAGTGTGGCGATGCGGAGATGGAGCAAAGGAGTTTCGACATGACAGGTTGGAGATGAAGCTGTGGCTGCTGCTGCCTGCCCGCAGGTTTCTACAATGCCGTTTAGTGCCTGAGAAGCCAAGGCCAAACTCAAAGCTTAGGTCTTGTCCCGTCATGGCTGTGCATCACTCTACCTCTTGCCAAATATGCAACTCGCAGCGACGATGACGGCGAAGCAAATACTGAGCCTCGAAGCTCGAAAGATATACCACGCCGGCTAAACTGAACAGCGCTAGATGCTCACTCCGACTTGTACTCTTTCACATAGTCCTCAAACTGTGTCGGCTCATGACCCGAATACCGTTTGATATTCGCCACGGACTCGCTATAGAACGGCTCGACATATAATTCCGGCTTCATCTTTGGCATACTTTTAACAAGATATTCAACAATCGGAAACGGGAAACCTAGTCCTGTTATATAGTCCTTGTACTCCTGTTCTGTGCAGTGCTTGACTTTGATATCCTTCCCAGATACTTTCTTCACAATCTCCCACTGTTGATCGCTCGTCAGGAGCTTCGGACCGCATAGGAAGATGACCTCCTTGCCCTTTGCCATTACGTTAGCTGGCGGATCAACCAACACAGCACCACCAACCCGACCAATATCGATAGGTGAGATTGCATCGCCGGTATAATCACCATACAACATATTTACTTGCCAGGGTGACTTTGACTTATCCAAGTTCATCTTGAATCCATTACTAGCGAATTGAGCAGGGCGAAGGGCGACATGAGGGATACCGAGATCCTCTAGCGTTATCTCAATTTGAGCATGGATGTATGGGATGATCTCCATTGGTTGGACTGCACGGATATTGCTTTCTGGTTCCAGACTGAAAGAACTCAGAAAGACTATGTATTCGATGCCAGCAGCTTTCATGGCAGTGAGACTCGAAAGTAAGTGATCGGCGGATTGTACCCTGTAGATATATGCTGCCTTGGCGCCGGACTGTTTGATCACACTGGTGACTGACGCTGGGTCTGTGAGGTCGGCTTTAATACGTTCGAAGGACAGGGACTTCTCGTCGGACTGAGGGATGCCGGGGATGTTCTTGGAGGGATCTCGCATAGCTAGGTAGACCTTGGCACCTCTTTTTGCGGCTTCAAGGGCTGCAGAGCCGCCCACCTCACCGGTAGGGCCAAAGACAATGACTGTGGAATGCTTGAGAGACGACATGGCCGCAGTCAATGACTAGGGCGACACGAGAATCCGGAGGGAGTGCCGGGATTTTGTATCAGTCAGGAGACAATGCGATGTTAAGGATTGGTTTTGGCAGCTTGTGCAGTTGTCGCTGTTGATCGATTGTGCCTCTACAGGAATTTCAAGCATGAACATACCACAACTTTCGAGAGAGCGTGCTAGTTATCTTTTTATACACACTCGGGTCCGCAAAGCTTAGCAGGATGCCTAATATCCACTTCAGTCGCCTGCAAAGCTTGTGGTACGAGCAGTTTATCCTAGTGGTTCTGATTGATTGAATAGCAGACTAGAGCTCGGTTAAAAAGTGCTCCTTCGTCCGAGAAAGTTAAGTAAGCAGCTCTGGGGCTTGCTTTAGGGCTTTCCTACCTTCCGCATCATCTAGATCTTGTCAAATGAAACCGAAGTTTTGGCAACACGAGCGTATCCCATGCTTTAAGGTCTATTCGCATAGCGATGTCTCGTATTGCGAATTAGTAAACGAGTCTAAACGAGTCTAAACTTCGTACTTCCCACCATCCCTTGTTGATTTAATTGAATTGTACAGGCCTACTCCATGACACTCCATGGACAGATCGTAAGGATATTGGACTTTCATCAGTTTGAACATTCTTTAACTCTGATACAGATGATCAAGCTTCCCCCATAGAAGGCCCACTCGCATACGACTGCCGCTCCCTAGCCAATTCTTTGTAAGCAATCCCCGGACGAACAGATAAGATGATTCCGGAGATCAACCAAGTCACCATACAAAGGCTGCTCTGAACCATAGATGTAGCAGTGCAATAAGAACTAGGAAGCATCAACATCAGTGAATTGCAATCATGGAAACTGTTCTTGTAGTCGGGTCTACTGGCAATATCGGCGTTTCTGCTGTGCTGGCTGCTCTCCGATCCAATCGTCACGTTCTCGCCATTGTCCGCAACCAAGCCTCTGCCGACAAGCTGTTTCGACACGTCGGAACGCAACAAGGTATTACAACGGTTGAGGCCGATATCTTGTCGGACCAGGGAGTGAAAGGCATTGTCGATCAGATTCGTGCCGGCAAGTTGCCAGTCTTCCAGCATGTATATGCAGCTGGTAAGTGTATCTAGAGCAACATTGATAAATTTGCTAATACCTCAACTAGCTGGTGGATGGTACGAGCCGACCAAGCTTCGCGATTTGACGTCCAGCGATATGCGTCAGTCAATGGTAGTCAATTTCGAGCCCAATTTTTGTATGTATACTATAGACTAACAGAACTTGACTAACGAATGAAGTTGCATACCAAGCGACAATCGGTTACCTCCTTGAACAGGCTAATGCTGGAGCTACCTGGACTCTTTGCACAGGTGCACAAGGTGACATTGGCATGCGTGCAGCACCTGCCATGACACAGGGCGCCTTGTATTCAATGGCCTTAGCTGCCGCTCGGGAAAATGCGGACACCAACATCAGATTCAATGAAGTTTATCTTGCCGCACGTGTAGAGGTCGATTCTGATGCTGAACGGTCTGGTGCTATCAAATCGTCAGAATTTGCGAGCGTGTATGAAGAGATTCTGTCCAGACGGCAAATTAAAGGGTGCCGTGTCAGTATTTATGGTAAGGACGATTTGGTTGAATTGAAGTATAAGAAGGTAACCTGAAAGTTTCCAAATCTTATGTCGACGTACAATGCAAAGTATTTTGTTGACATTCAGTACCTATATCAAACGTTAAGAAATGGGTCGATGAGCCTCTTCAACGCCTCTTCGTTATCCAAGCGGATGACGAGCATACGTACGAGCAGTGCCGCATGGCGCACCAGGCTGATGATGGTTGCAAATACGGCATTGCAGCTTTCTTGAGATCTGGAAATGTAGGAGCTTACATAATTCTCGGACCCGGACGGCATCCCATCCTCGTTTAGCAACATAGTGGACATCATACATGTTTCTCTTCGTAGGATGTATGGTCGTTGCATTGAACCCAACTCAATCGTTAGCTCAACGCGCAAAACTGGCTAGCCTCGTCGTATATTTTGGCGGCTACTAAACTCATTTGCATATCGGTATTTGCTGATCCGAGATATTCTAAAATCTCAACTTTTCGGCTTTCAGGTCTCTGATCTCGAATCTCTCGAACTCTCAAGCTGTGTCAGAGTGGCCGTCAAATATTTATCCAATCTGGCCGACCAGACGTACTTCCTCACATTCTTGATCTCATTAGAAATCCAAGATCGAGGCCATCTACTGTTGCCATACCTCAATTTCTTTAGCTCGATGAAGCGAAGTTTTGCCCAGTCTCGCCCATCCCAATGTCCTGGAGTGCTTAACAGGGCACACATTATCCAGCTTAGTATATCCTCATACCCAAGCCAATCTCTTGGCAAATTTTGCTCTTCGAGATAGCCGCGCAGTCGATTTGAAAGAAACCTCGTGATTGCTGGCATATAGTTCAGCTGCAGAATAAAATAGGCGACTATGTTTGATGCAAACAAAATCGGCCTACTTTTTTCGCTTACAGCAAGGGTTCTCGACTGCAGGTGAGCAAACGTGTTATGGATATGATATTTCAAAAAATACAGATAATGAATTTGGGAAGCGTCATAAGAGTTCTCTGTTCTGCCTGGCTCAAACGTCCACTTCTCGTCTTCGACAATTTCAATGGCTCTGCATACATCGTAGCAGAAATGTGCTACATCCGAGTCAATATTGATTTGCTGATTCTGACCATCAAGATTGGAGCCATACTGCAGGGCTATCTTTGGTGGCCGAAGAAAGGTACGATCAATCGTCTCTGCGTAAAGCGGTGTTTTAGCGGTATACATCGCGAGTATCCGATCAAGAGTAATCACGTATACCACCGCGTATCGGATGTTATGAAGACCGCCTTGCTTGGTAACCAGATGCTGAAGTGCACTTCGATGACTGTCTAGTACGACATGTTGCGTAAGTGCCAAATCAAATTGCACGATCGTGAGGATGACCATGATGATGTTCTCGACTTCCACTTGCACGAAATTGTCGAGCTTCTCTCGCATGAGTTGAAGCAGCTTTCCACGAAGAACACCAGACACCTTATTGGGTGACAGGTCATTTCTTCGAGTTAACTCGTGGAGATGCGCTGATGCAATATACATGTAACAGTATACTGAAGAAGTGAGTGAGCGATCCAGTGCTTCCTGCTGACATGCATCTACCCACTTTTTGGCAGAATCGGTTATTGCTGGTGGATGCAGCAGAGCAGTGAGTCGTGGATAGTCGTACGAGAAGAACATGTGGAACAGCTTCTTGATTTCAGGTCCTTCAAGTCCAGCAGCGGGAAGACCTGGCAAAGCATCAAGCCTAGAGTCCGGGGTCACAGTGCCACTCGTAGTGCCGATAGCGGCTTGCGCTTCATTTGTGATATCAGTTTGCTTGTCGGGAGACCTGCTCGAGACCCATTGCTGGTGGGTTGATAGTCTGCAATTCCTAGTACGACACCTCGAGATAAAACATCCAGAGTAGGGATTCCGCTGTCGCAATAACTGTTTCCGAAGAAGTGCTTGTTTCGTATCAGAAATGGTAATCGCTGGTTCCGGTCGTGGTCGAATAGTAGCATACTTTTTCGTCTGCGTTGGAGGTGAGTTGGTCTCTAAGACATCTGCGAAGGAGGATGGGGAAACTGAGGACTTTTGGCTCGAATTTGAAGCCATTCCATTTCAGGCGAGCTGTAGGATATTTGTTGCTTGAGTTTAAGCATCGAAACAATGGACTGAAAGATTACGATACATCACAAAAGAAGAGGGTCGACCAGCTTGTTAATACCATTTTTCAGCTGATGTTCTAGCTAGCGGATCTTGCACTCTGCTGCATTATGACGATGAGGACCGTTTCGAGCTCCTGGTCTCGACGCAAGACAAAAGTTTGAAGGCCACATCGATGTTGCAAAATTGGTGGTAGCACACCGCTAACGGCCAAGCCAAAATGTAAGGACCGAGAATTGTCCTCGTATAGGATAGGTAATTCCGACCAATTCAAAGCCAGTAGTGTACAATGGCGGCTGTCAGACCACCGGCCAACTCGATTTACACGGATTTAACAGAAAGCCACAGCCAAGGCGGACAAAAACACTCGTGTTCCTGACGAGTGAACAGTGTCCTCCCAAAAGATTACTGCTTCAACGCAACGAAATGTTAAGAATCACTTTTATCCTTGCAGACTGCAAGGTATTTGCGGATCGAAAACCGCGTTTAGAGCAAGAGTCACTCGCAACAAAGCCACAAACGGCTGCTTTCTTTCGCTCGCATGCGCTTGCGCCCTCCAAACGAGTTTTGAAAGTCTAAACTGATTTTGAGCAGACCGACACGATTTGCAGCCTCTTCGTCATGGGAAGGAAAGTGAGGCATGTCCGAATTGCTCGTCTTGGGCCTTCCTCAACACCGTTTTCGAATCAAGAAGCAAGTTGAGTACCAGTTGATAGATCAATCAGAGAGGTTTTGATACACCGCTCAGTTGAACGCCCCCTGCAGCGGGTTGGAAGGTGTTGCAGTCTGTCTGCCTTGTGCAAAGCCACGAGAGCATCTAGGTGTTGGCCAATCAATACCTTGGTGGCTGCAGGATGATGTGGAGTGGGCTTCCAGTCGTGCATTTGGTATCCTAACAATTGTTAGTTTTCACATTTTCGACGCAAATGAAGTCGTCTGCCATCGGTGCATGAACACGCTCGAACCTGATCCAGGGACTTTAACAAAATTATGACTGTCTGCTTAGCTTCTGAGAACCTGATACACAAATGCATCGTTCTGAGTGCCGAGAAATTGTTTGATCATGCTGACATCAAGTTAGATACGCTCTTTGGTCATGCGGTCCAATATCTTTGATACAAAACACTGAAGCGTTCGTTATATCTCATTTACCCTCTTCGATCTTCCTTCTTACTGCGCATCCCATCTCTGGCAAGCTTCTGGGTCAACTGAAACACCTTTGACCATGAAACGTGTTGTCTCACCTGATCTCGAGGTATCCATTCCCACCTGTGTACAGCAATCTCATTTCACGCTTTTCCAATTTCTGTCTGATGCTACTGGTTCACCATGGACTCCGGTACGCAAACAGACTCGTAGTCCGTTAGGCACGGACTCTGAAACTCAACCTTCTGGAACACTCCAAACACCACAAGATACAAACTCTCATTCTTCTATAGAGGCCAACGGAGCGAGCAATCGCATCCCCTACCGGCTTCGGCTCGTGTTCTATCGACTGGAGTTTGGATTCGGAGATGGTCCAAGATGCGAAATCGTTCGAGGTTCGCTTGATGCAACCACTTCTCCATTATCAAGACCAACTCAGCCCAGGTATTACGCCGACTTGCAACTTCAACCCTCAGGCGACAATGTATCCCTCGATCCAATGACTGTAACATCCAAGGTGGTCCAGAAGGATGAGAAATTGAAGAAAGAACAAAGGATAGAACAGATGGTTGAGCAGACCCAGAGTAAGAAGTTGACCAGCGTTCAGTGCCGTGATGAGTCTGGCTGTTTAAGTGAGTCCACGCATCCATTTCCTCTACTCCTGTTGACCAGATATAGCTTGTCGAGCAAGACATCTTAAATGTGATGAAGGAAGACCTGTAAGCAGTTGCTATGCGACCAATTGTCAGCAGCCTAACGCGAGACAGGTTTGCAAAGATTGCGCAATGTCGAGGCGAGAGTGTTTATGGTATCAAGCGCCTGCGCACCAAGCGGCGACCCCAGCCGACACACTTACCCCGAACGACCTACACCACATGCGAGCAGCACTTGAGTACTTGCACGCCTACATAGGCAGAAATTCCTCGCAAGCCAATGGTCAAGGACAGACAGATTGTATTCCTTCGGATTCATGCGCTGAAAATAGCGAGTTAGAACACGTTCCTGCAAACCCAACAGCAGCCCCAGCTATCATAGTAGTTCCTCCCGATCAGCCTGCCTCTTATTCATACCAGCATTATCCGGTGTCAAAAACTGGCGCTGAGCATGGAACTGAGTCACATATGTCTTCAATGTTCCTAAGAAATAATGTTTGGCTGGAAAATCCTTCTGAAGATATCATTTGGTCCGACATATCACCTACCATGGACGACCCAAACGACCTACCCCTGCAGGCCTACAAAAGCACAAGTCTCTCGCAAGTCAATGGTCAAGGACAGAATCGTTTGATCCTTTCACCTTCACACGCCGAAAGGAGTGAGTTGAAGTCCGTACCGGCTACGAGCCTTCATTGTCCTTTACACGATACTTCACCTGAGAGCTCGCTGCACTCCCTTGAAAGCATCCGGTCCGATCGCGAGATGAGTTTTGTGCAGTATACTGCGTCCACTGACGTACAAAGTGATAAATTGCATCTCAATACCCAAACACCTAGCTTCGCTGAGATAATAGCAACTTTCCTTTATCAGCACTCATTGAGGTTCATCAATGGAGAGGTGGAAACAATAAACCAGCCAGGACATGCCATCGAGCAAGACGCTCCGGAGGGGAAAGATCGCCCGAGTCAGAAACGTTCCCGGAGCAGCACCGGCAATTTGGCAACCTACGAAACAGGACTTGGTGATTCGAGCAAAAAACGTAGAAAACAGCCTCGCAAGAAAAATGACGAAGACAACGACGAATCGGCTACCCCTCCAGTCAGAAGATCGAAAACACACTCTGAAAGCTCACTAGAGATCTTTCTAGCATGTCCCTATTACAAAGCCAACCCATTGAGATACTCTCGCCGATCCGGTTGTGACTGCGGATCCAAAAAGTTAAGATCAATACCAACTCTGAAACAGCACCTGTACAGAGTCCATGGAAGACCTGACTACTATTGTGCCAAGTGTTGCAAGGAATTTGACAACCGGGCCTTCCGAGATGAGCACATAAGAAGTGTTGATTGCCAAATGGTCGAGGATATCTATGCTGATAAGATGGAGCCCGAAATGTGCGAGAAAATCAAGCAACGCAATCAGAGAAATCGAATCGAACTCTGGTATGACATCTTCGAGATCCTGTTTCCAGGCCGCCAACGTCCGAACTCGCCATACGCCGATGACCAAGAATCCATCATGCACTTTGTCAATATGTTTGTGAGATTAGGCAGAAGACTGGTCGTCGACCTAGTCAGAAACTTGGGGCAAGCCGGTGAATCAACGGCGCAAATACCTCAGCCCACACAGGCTATCCTTGACGAAGCCCTTGACATCTTCAACCAAATGCACCAAGACAGGACAAGTAGCATTGGTGTGTTTCCATCACAACCGCCAGCCATAACAGAGGTTCGGCAGACCGCTCGCAATCCGACAACGTCTTTCAACACTTATCCCTCGCCCTGCACTCGCGTGTCATCTGCCAACTTAGGGAGACAGTATACAGACACATTGTCGGATCAGAATGTGAATCATACAAGGCATGAAGTAGACAGCTTTCCCCACAACTTCTCGGTAGGACCTCTCACAGATCCGCTGGGCAATCTCGACGCAACTGAAAGCATGGTCCGCTCTCGATCATCCGATATTCCAGATTTCGCAACTTTAGGAGAGGACTGGGCAACAGCATTTGACGACCTTGCTGAGGATATACTTCCACAAGGGTAGTTCGGCAGTAGCGGTGAGCACAAAACAAATACCAAGATAGAGCAGCTATAGGTCGAACGACGTTAGAAATAGTTGTATCAAATAAATACAGGTTTGCCAAAATGAGTAGAGCAAGCGCAAAGTCAATAATATAGATCGCTGAGGGCATAAGACGCTCCGCAGCAACAATTTGGTGAGACCAACATGTACCATACCTCACTCCATCGGAAAAGTGGATGAGGGGACGGCAGCGGCTGGTGACACGCAAGAGAACGGCCTGAGAAAAAGAGAAGTCAAAGCACAAGCTGTTGTTCCTAACGAGTTTAGTGTCTGCAGTTTGCTTACTTCTTCCGCGGGAGAGCGCTTTTTTTGTTTATTGTCCTCTTCCTCGGCCACCTCTTCCGCCACCTCTTGGCCCCTTCGGTGTTCCCCTCGCAAGCAGATCTGGCGGCAACTCCTTCACGACACCTTCACCTTGCTTCCAGATCAGACCAAGGCCCCTCTTGACCTCCACGGCGTGAGTCCAGTACTTTATCGGAACCAGCTTTGCTGCCAACTGCTCTTGCTGTTTGCCGTGCTTGCTCTGCTTCCAGTTGCTATGCGCCCTAAAATCCGCAGCCTGCTGAGCGGCCACAAGGATTGAGGAGGGCTGTGACGACTTCGTTATCCCTCCTGCCTCAACCGCAGAATTTGCTAAATCCTCTGTAGTAGCATCTTGTACAGTTGTCGGATCAACTCCAGCAGTCAAGATAACATTGTTTTCACTCCTCCACCATTCCATCTCCACACCTTTTTCTTTCACGTCTTCTAGACACCGCTTCAGATCCACGTAGATCAAAATTTGAGCATCATGGCGCATACCGCTGATGACTTTTGCCGGCTCCCCTGCCACTGTATCAGATTGCTTGCCTTGTGGTAACACTTCAGATAGTGTCGGTCCCATTGCAAAGTGAACATGGTTGCGACCCATAGGTTTAAGACCGCCAGACTTCAGGATCAGCGGCCATGATCCGTAGAATGTTCCGTGGACGCAGGTTGAAGGTATTGATGAAGGATTTTCAAGTGTGATTGGTGTCATGAGCTCAGCGTTGCTTGCAACTGTTCTGATACTATGACCCTGTGTTGCGCGGATGAGGAAGTGAGATTCAGTGGTGTCCGTGCCAGATCGCCATGTTTGTATTGCTCGAACCGTCTCAGAATCTGTAGCGTCGCTGGTTGGTGGTGATGGTGCTTGCATATCAACATCCCCTGTTGAATGCTCTGGAGCAGGTCCTGTTGTAACCTCCTGATTCAGACCCAACTCCCTTACCCTGTCAAAGACAGCGTCGGATGTTTCTGCGCTCTGCATGACTGTATTGCTCAAACCCTTAGGTCGATTAGTATCCGCTGCAGTCGTATCACCACCCACCTTTACGAGCTTCGGATCCTTGCTCCATCGTACTGCGAATCTCTTCTTCTCATTTTCTTCGACCACTTCCCAGATCTCCTCAACCGATGGAGGGGGCGCTACTCCGTTCCTAACACTCAGCCCTCGCCAAGCCAGTAGGTGATCAATCCTTACCCATCCGTCATTTGTGATTGGCACCCCTTCATTTTGTGCTTGGTGACGGAGAAGCCGAGAAAGAGCTTTGGATATGAGCACTGATCGAGGCTGTGACGAACGCGGTCCTCGTCTATCACGGTTGCTACGAAACGAGGCCGTGTCGAGACCTTCGGTGCGACCCATATTGATTGATATTGCTCGTGTGGCCAAGACGAGGGGTGGATGTGGGTGCCGAAGACTTCGTGATGCAATGATTCGGCACTGTGACCAGACGCAGGTTCTGAAGCGACTCGAAGTAATTCTTCGTGCTATCAATTTGTGGCTATGTCTACTAAATATTGTCGTGGTATTGTCACTGCAACACGTTTTTCATTGAGTATGAGAATTTTGGTGACAACAAATTTTCTCTATCAAGTGCGGAGTTCTGAACTTTTACTAGATCCTATCAATGTGCTCTACAAAGACAGAACAAGAATAAGTGACTCACGCAGAACAAGAATCATGACTCATGAAGAACATTGGCAGAATCCGAGCACAAGTCACCGGTTGGGCTGACACATTCGACAATGCGCGACCCATGATGCAGGGGCCAGATATATGTGATGGTGGACAAAGAGTATAGAAGATTCGAGGAGGTGACCAAGGTGCAAATGAAGGAAGAATGTTACAATGTGCTGTCGGAAATGGAGGGGCAGTCATGTCTGAAAGACAGCGACAGAATGGCAATTGGTACAGCTAAGATTCAAGATATTTGAATATTTTCCACTCACAATTCCAGGCTAATCTGGACTGTTTAATATCTGTACACACAGCACATACATGTCATATTACGCACCATCCCCAAAATCAGAGCGGCTTTCTCAGTCCCGTCTCAAACGTATATACAACATGTTTTCCATCCCGTTCCCGTATGTTGATGATCACGATTAATATATGTAGTGATTGATGCTAGGAGATTCGTACCAGATGGGGGTACCAAAAATGGACCGGGTATATCGAAAAGTCAAAAAGGTGGAAACACCTGCATGCGCCCAAACTCGAATCCAACACCTAAACATGCTGCGGCGGTAATGTTTTTAGAAATTTTGTGCAATCCCTCCTTGCTGAGGGAAGGTTGGTGCCCTTTCGACCTTGGTGTTTCGTCGGGCTTGTACATCTCGAATGACGGGCTGGTCGCCCGGTTGAGCTCCGTAAGTGTTGTCGCCATACGGGTTGTGACCAGGCTCATTGTAAATATTGTACGGTACTTCCTCCTGATAATAAGGACCAGGCATAGCGGGGACATGATCTGAGGAGACCTCAGAATGGGCAACACCCGAATACGCAGAGGATGCGTTTGATAGTCCTCTGTGAACACCGTTACTGATATTGCTGTGTCGAGTATTTCGTGCGCCGGCTACAGCAGCGCCTCCAAGGGCTGCACCGCCCACAGCTCCGGCTGCTGTTACACCATCGTGTTGGCCTTGCATAAGCGGATCCGAGGTCCCATCGGAGGCCCCAGTGCCTGCTGAGGGTGAAGGCTGGACAGCATAGCCACCAGGTTGGCTGCCTCCATCAGACATGGCACCACCGATACCAGCTACGGCTCCAGCTCGGCTGTTTGATCCTAAAGTCGTGGATGCTTTTCGGTTGGATGCTGTTGTTGCTCCCCAGCCTCGATAGCCCGAATCATCATTACCTTCTGAGCCTCCGTCAGTGTATGCGGCGCCAACTGGGACTGCAGGGTCGCTGTTCGGGTTGTAGCCGTATTCTGCCATCTCAGCCTTCCGTGCTTCTTGCGCATTCCTCCTGTTCTTCCTTCTTCGCCAAAACCAGAGACCGAACAACACACCCGCCACAACAGCGACGATAGGTATGATAACGGCGATGGCAATTGTCGCCCCACTGCTTAAGCCCTTCGAAGATGTACTGCTGCTACTGCCAGACGCGCTCAATGCGGATTGTGTCGCCGAAGAGGCAGAGGAAGATGAGGATCGCGTCGAGACTGCGGATGCGGAAGGAGTGATTGTAACAATTGGCTGAGTCGACGTTATTGTCACTATTGTTGGACCTTGCGTACCACCTGTTGTGGCTGGATTTTGCGTGAGTGTCGAGGTGACGGCAATGATCGATGTTGCTGGCGCTTGTGTAGAGGCAGGTGGTACATAAGAGGTTGACGATGGCGCTAGCGATACCACCGATGTCGAAGGGGGCGCCGTGTATGTTGATGTCGTAGCTGGTGGTGGTGCCGCCGACGTTGTGGGTGCAGCAGGAGAAGTTGTCGAAATCGCAGCGGAGGATGTTGGTAATGCTGATGATGTTGATGACGCCGAAGCGATCGTGCTGGTCGTCAATGCCGAATCTGCTATTGAACTCGTTAGACTAGTGTCTGTGCTGAGATTGCACAAACCACCTACCACTCGAAACAATGTCACTGGTTGTTTCTGTTGACATGGTTGTTGATGTCGACCCGAAGGTCTAATGATTCCAGCTCCAACTGCTAACAGATCAAGTGTGTATGTAGTTCAACTCCAGTAACAGAGGAACGCAGTGATGAATAATCGGAAATAGGAAGAGTTGTAATGGTCGTGAGTTTCCTGTTTCGAAGAGGATTCAACTTGAAACGTTTCAACTTGTTGTAAACAGGACGTGCTGATCGGTGTACTCAAGTGTTCGCCACCAATACCCTGCAACTGTACAATGGCGACGTGCGGTACTCGAACTGTTCGCTACTTGGTGAAATGAACGAAAAAGGTATATGACAGAAAACAACAGCTGCTACAAGAGAAAGTGGGATGTCAGATAGAATGCAAAAAATGGTGAGTAAGGCGCGGTCACATTCAGGACCTGAGGCACAAGGATACAAGAACACAAGTCACTCTGTGCCAGCATGTGTGCTGTGAAGTTGCAGTGGGAAATGGGAGACAAGAGAGCACAGATTGCCTACTCCACTAGCAGTTAGTAAAGTTGCAAGCTAAAACACCTCGTCATTGACACCTTGCCAGCTGAGGTCTAGGCAAAGGAAACACAGAGTTTGGCGTCTCAGCATTGCAGCCGGAGACCGGGACTATTGACGACTAGACCCGCCGCCGTAGCTGCAGCTGGAATTAGTACAGTTTGAACCCTGTGGATTTGTCTCCGTCAAAGACATCCCTGACCATGTCGATCATGATTACTATTCCATTGAACGCTTCCAGTGCAAAACCGACGCATAGCAGCATGTTCGTTTTTGAAAGCCTTTTCGGGTCTGTAACATCCAGAGAGTAAAGAAGGTCAACACGTGTCAGGTGGAGGGAGGAGCCACCACCAATTGATCTATGAATCTACATATCTGGCCGAGGCATGCAGCCTTAAGCGATACTGAATATTAAATATGCAGGGCACATCCGAGGTGTGGGAGTAAGCTTTCATGCCCGGATCAGACGGAGGTTTCCTAGAAAGGACATGTATTTGCAGAGTACTGAAGACATCAGGTAGTTGTGGATGAAAGAGGTGCAAGCATTTTCCATCGCTAGATGCTTCCTTTGACTGCTTGCGATTACTTCTCCCAACAACCATGGCACAACACCAGACCCGACCGTGACAGATTTCTATATGATCTTTACAATATTTTGACGTACCTTTCCCGACCATCCCAGAGCATGACCAAGTGACCTGAGCACCACAGACTCCCGGGGTAGCTACCCGCGCCTGTAGTCTTCTATAGACATTATAATTCTGCTGATGCAGGTCGTGACATTTGCTTGTCGTTGTGAATGAACCCTGACGCTCAACAGGGTTATCGACTAGGCACCATACCGTCCCCCCTCATGTCCCACTTAGGTTTCAAGGCAGAAAACATGTCATCTTTGGTACCTGCAACATCCTTCGGTATTCGACTAACTCGGTAGGCACCGTTCCTAATGTTCGCCAAGTGCATTTGTGAGAGGTTTGATCGATTGCTGCGAATGCTGCCTGTTTCGCTCATGGACTCGCTACGTTCTTTGAAGCGGCGTGGTGGAGCAAAGTCCAGGGCTGTGAATGTGCCGGACTTTCGGAGAGAGTGTCTGAAACCACATTAGCAATGTACTCTAAAGATTAGAGAGGTGGGCAAACTTACGGACTAGGGATCACAGCAAGGTCGTCAAAGGCTGAGGTCAATGGCACATGAGCTCTGACGCTTGGTGAGTAGGGTCTCATCCCACCACGCAAACTATCTGGCGTGCCAGCTCTCTGGTTCTTGAACATCTGTGGCGGTGCGAAGTCGATAGCATTGGGCAGGAAATCGTCATCCTTGAGTTTGTGAGGTGTCGGCAGCATTATGAGCGGCTTCGGAGGAGGCAATGTCTTCTTAGGAGCCATTTTCATTCCTGGACGTGGGCCCATTCGTCCCGACATGGACGAGAAGGCTCGTGGGCCGTTGTAGTAGCCATGGCTGCCATGAGACATGGCTCTATGACGTCCATCGTTCGTAGAATGTATTGACGGTCCTCTGGAGTATGTTTGAGATGGAGCTTCTCCGTAATAGCCGTAGACATCGTCGAACTGTTCGGAGCCGTCATAGTACTTAGTTTGCCGTGGTTGACCAGGCTTGGCGCCGCTGCTGCCGTCGTCGAAATACTCTTTGTAGAAAGAGCGGATTCTGTTGGCCCGTTGTTCTGGATTCTCGCTCGGATCATCCGGTGGCAGAGGACGCGTTCCCATCATCGAGCCACGATAAGTGTAGCCGAGGTAGTCTTCATACTCTTCATGGGCATCGTCTTCGTAGTAGTCTGATGCTGCATCGTCATGAGCATGTTGCTGGTTGTGTTGGCCGTCAACCTTCGGCACAGGAGGGCGCTCTGCTGGTTGGTTTTGGCCGTTCGGGTGGCGGATGCTTTGCGATCGTTGCGGGAATTGTGACTTTGACGAATCATCCAACTCGTATGATGTTGTCTGTATTTGCGGCACGGTTGAACCTTGTTGGGCGTGTGCTGGTGAACGAGCGTTTTCATGCCGAGCATGATACGCAGAATGTGAATCTTCAAGCTCTGAGACTGGGTGTCCGTCAGGGTTCGCCTCGTAGACGCTACTCTGCCGTTTCGGTGGCTCGTTGCGAACGACAGCTGCAGGCAGTTCGCGAGGTTCTTCAGCTGGCGGCGAGGAGTGAATTTCAGTAACTGTAGCAATCAATCCTGGCTGTTCTGCCTTTCCCGATTCTGCTGGCTTCTGGCCATTACTTATGTAAGCACCCAGGTAGTTGTTACTTGTCCGCAAAGCATTAAGACCGACGTGGCTGCTTGCAGTACTGAGAGTGGAATTCCTGTCCATACCTGGCGCAGAGGGTGCCAACAGTCCAGAGTGAGGCTTCCCCATCACTGGCTGAGGTTTCGACACTTTCGGCGACTCTGGAGAATCCAATTGTGGCATTCTAGGCAACAGATCTGTCTTTGATTCTGTGTCGAAACGTCGATGCGTGGAAGCTGTCCATATCGAAGAATCATCCTTCCCACTTCGAAGGCTGGCAGGCGACCGTATCGAGCCATCATCCGGAACGAAGGTTGTTGCGCGATACTTGTCATCCCCGGTGTTGATAGACCTCGACAAACTATGCAGAGACTCTCGTGACTGATGCACTTCCAGTGGCAACAAATAAGGATTGGTTGCGCCCATGTCCAACGATATGCCTCGTTCCTTTCGTGTGCCAGCTGGATTCATGATTGTCATTTCAGGGCCATCCCCCTCTTGCTTCTTTCGTCCCTTTTTTTCTTTCAGTGCAGCCCCATCAACGCCGAAGTCTAATGACTTGTACTTGTCATTTGCTTTTTCTTTCCTCGTGATCGATTTGCGTCTCCTCCATATTACGAACAATATTATAACAATGATAAGAACTGGGATTACAACTCCGATGACCACAGGCGTTGTGCTGGATCCTCCTGACGTTTCTGTCTCCGATGAACTTGAATCTGAATCTCGTTTCTCGGCAACATGTACTTGGCCCGTGAGGGCCCGTATTCGTAGCTCAGGTAATGGTGGTGGTCGTTGTAGAAGATCTCTTGACCGCAGCACGGGTTCTGTCCGCCCGAATAGATCCATTCCGCGTGCGATTGTCCCTGCAGGGGATGTTCCTCCTCTTTTACAAATAAGGTCCGTCCTGTTACTGCATTCTATTGCAATCAATGTTCAAATTCGTACAGTTGGATTCGTGATGTTGGTTGAATGTGGTGGTCAGTGCTTTCGCACAAGGGCTGAATTGCTCAAACGAGTGACTACGGTGAGTTGAAATTTGCAAAAGAATGGCGGAGACAACACTGTCTCAGGGATGCTGCTTCGGAAAGCCGTAGAGGATTTCAACAGCAGATCATCAAAGAATGTTGAGGCATTCGATCGAGAGATGTAACAAGCCCCATTGAAGCTCACATTGTTCTGGGCATGAGGCATTCAGGCATGAAATTTAGGGGAAAGTGGAGCAGCACCAATGGAGCAGCGTCCTAAAAGATGTGGTTTTGACTCTGCGCTATATTACGAGCATAACATGAAAAGTGTAATGATGCTGTCATTTGACATGCGGTCTGGTTATCAGGACGAGCAGTCGCTAAAGTGTAAAATGGCTAGCGCAAACAGAAGCCTAAGCTTACAGTACACAGTGGGCTGCCCAGGCTCTAGCCTTGAGACGACGAATTAGGCCTGAAGCATATTACATTACTGGTAGTGTATCACTCAGTACGGAGCGGTCGATATTTAGCTGTAACGAGCAAAACTTTAAATCGCTACTGTCAGAAACCGCAACGTATCACTGGTTGGCATTAAGATTGGTCGGCGCAGGGTATCTGCTCTATCATTTCTCACGATTCCGCGTCCACCGAGCATCCATTCTGGATGCCTCTCTAATCTTGACAGAAGACTGGTCGAATGTTGTGGTAAACTCTCGCCAGCCATGGGGTAATCGATAGTCGCGATAAAGAATTGGCAATTGCTGCAGAGAAACTTTGAGACAGAACATCGATCTCCCATGTCAGCTGTCTCCATTGATTTCTAGCGAGATTCAATATGACGGATCTTCAAGGCGTCACCCTGTGGCTTGGTCGAGCTCGTATGAGCACGTGAGAAGAAATGATTCCCAACGTCAATTTCCGAGCAGACTACATTTGTGCAAGGTATGGTGGGAAAAGGCGTTTGTGGCATCCACGTTTCCATCTCGTTGAGCCCATAAACGGATGCTGCGGCGTCTCGGTAGTTTCCTTTTGACATCGGCGGCGTGCTATGCCTTTAACCTGGAATCCGCCTCATAATGCACCTGTGAATCTTTAGCCGATACATCTTCCTCCGACTCGCCGGCTATGTCCTGTACTACAGGATGCATATCTCTTATCAGCACTGACGAAGTCCTTGAAGAAATTCAGGACCATTTGACACTGTGGGTTGCTGTTCCGTTCATGTCATCTCAACATCCTTGTCCTTGTCCTTGTTATGATCGACATTGCCGGCCTCGATTTCAAGATCTCCTTTGTCTTCTTCGTCATCCTTGTCATCGTCATCAGTATCCTCCCATCCATCGTCCCCAAGTGATTGACTGAGCTGTTGAACCAATTCTTCGGCATGCTGTCTCAACGGCTCATCCTCATACTGCAACGTCTTGAACAGCTTCAGGCAGTTTCCCAGCCATGACCTAGCCTGCTCAGCGTGATCCGGCTTCCCATCTTCAACTGCAATACCTTTCTGGCTCAGCAGCAAATGGCACCAACCCCCCAAATACAAACACTCAACACTCTGATCATCCTCCCTGACTAACTCTTCTAACACCCCCATAGCATCCGCTTCCTGTTCAACTTCCATCAATAGCCTCACCAGACTAACGCGGGTGGCGAAATCCGGTCTGCTTGGATCGTCAGTGTCCACCGGGACATCTTTCCATATGGCTAAGCTATGCGCTAGTACTTTCCTTGCTTCTTCTACCCTCTCTTGACTGATTCGAATGCTTGCTAGTGTTTGCAGTACACCAGCACTGAGCGCTTCCGGACATATCGCTATCGCCTCAGTAACCAACTGCTCGCACTGTTGCTCAGCATCAGCTTCCCAGCTCAGATCCGTCATGTACACTTCAGCCATGCCACAGAGAGCCTCTGCGACTTTCTGCCTTCTGGTGTTGACAATCTCTTTTGTATGTTCCAAAGCCATGGCCTCGTCATCGTCAAGAACATCGATTTCGTTCTTCATGATTTCGATTGCCTTATCGAAGTACTCAATACTCTTGCTCCCGCCCTCTTCACATAGCTGCGCGAGCTGTAACCATGGTTCAGCGGAAATGAGCTGTCCATCCGGATCAATTGTGGTCGCGAGTTCATACTGCGCTCTTGCTTTGTCCACATCTCCCAGTGCAAAACAGATATCTCCTCCAAGTATCAACGCTGTAGGAAACGTAGGCTTCTCCTGTGCAGCAAGTCGTAGTAGCGTTTCGACGTTTTCATAGTCCTTCTTGTCCGCTTCGAGCCTTCGCAGTGCTTCTTGTGCAAGCGGCAGCGCTAGTTCTGGTTGGGAAGATTCGAGCAGGTCTGAGGCTTCTGCCAAGAGGACTTCGGTTGACTTCTGCGATCTCGACGGAGATACTGTGCTTTTGACGAGCGGGGTGCTGGTGCTGCGGAGGATATCTTTGCTGTTGCTGCGAGATTTCGTCTTCGTTTTGGCCATTTTGCAGGAATTTGAGATGTTGCTGAGCTCTACTGATTGAAACAGTAAGATGGCTACTCCGATAGGTTTGCACCGCTACAGGTTGCGGTTCACAAAAATTTTTGGAAGATTTTCCGCAACAGTGTCGTCGTCGCTCGGTGATTCGGTTTAAAACATTCCCGTCAAACCAAGTCCGGCCTCAAGGTCTGCCACATTGATACAGTAACGCACCTTAACTGTTAGACCTCGATTTCCTCTAGCACTCACTGAACGCACTTGTTTTCGGTACACAGTATAGCAGAGTGCAAGACATTCAAACCATCCTGCAGTGTCTATTGTCGAGCAATTGTCCCGCGCCGCGCACACCCCACCACACTCATCCTTCTCAACCCGAAGTAAATAGCTCGGACTGAGTAGTCCGCCATGGGCACCGACGAACAGCGCGAAGAGCGCGAAGTGCTCGACTCCATATTCCCGGACGAAATCACAGACACCTCCGACAATGCATATCGAATATCTATTACCCTTGACCTTCCTTCAGACGTCGAGCTGTCCGACGAGGCTCCTATCATATTTCTCAACGTCTCGTATCCCGAAAACTATCCAGACGTTGCACCCAACCTCGACATTACCGCTCCCCCCAACGCGGCGAAGCATCCGTTGTTAGATATTGCTGTGGACAAGGCCCAGCTACTAGATGCATTGAGCAGTACGATAGAAGACAGTCTCGGCATGGCCATGGTCTTCACATTAGTGACTACACTCAAAGATGCGGCGGAGTTGTTGATGGCAGACCGACTGAGGCAGGAACAAGAAATAAGAGATGTCGCAGCGCGTCAGAAAGAGGAAGAAGAAAACCGCAAATTTCACGGTGAAAAGGTGACGCGCGAGAGATTCCTTGAATGGAGGGAGAAGTTTTTGAAGGATATGGAGGAGAAGGAGAAGATGAAGAGGGAGGAGGAGGAAAATGAGATGAAGGTTAAGAGGGTGAAAGTTGATGAAAAAAGGTTGACAGGAAGACAGCTATGGGAACGAGGGCTTGTGGGCAAGGTTGAGGAGGATGGGGACGCGGACGAGATTGTGGAGGGAACCGAGAAGTTAAAGGTAGAAGCGTGATGGATTTGATCTGGCTGTTCATTCATCCATGGTCGTTTCTAGGAGGCTGTGGGTCCGAGTTGTTGAAGCCACGAAAATACATCCTACGAAACTGATTCAACTCATCCGCTTTTGTGCCGTCTGCGCGTTTCAAGCTCAGGTCCGATACCTTATTGGCCAGCACTTCCGGTATCTCACCCACAATCCGCCGGTACACAAGCAACCTCCTACTCCATTTATTAAAGCTCTGCACGCAAACATGCTTCAATTCCAACATGCAATGCCTTGGGATCGGAAACTCTTCTTCCGTGTTCTCATTGGCGGAAGGCATCCAAAATGCAAGTCTTCCGCCGTCAACCAGCGTTCGTGCTGCAAAGTCGAGGATATCGTCCAGCATACGGTTGAACGAGTACGGCCGCTTCGGCGCGATAAAACCGGGCAAAGTGTGCGAAGGGACACCACCAACGAAGTAAGGACCATCATGAGTGGCTCGTCTCAAATTGGAGTCATCCTTCTCAGCGCCCGACTCGGAGCTTGGTGTTGCAGGGTCGTGTGACCGTCTCCCGAGCACTTTCAGCCCTTCCCGGATCCCATACGGCGGATCACAAATAATCCCATCTAGCCACCTAGAACTCTTCATACCTACCACCTTCCCAGGCCACCCAAATGGTGAATTCGTCAAATCAGAAGTCAAGCAATCTCCAAACATATTCTGCAATTGGTATTTGCTAAAATTTCGCCCAACACCCCTCTCCAATCCCGTTCCTTTCCCACGAAAACTACGCCCATCTATATCAGAACCAAGCGTGACTGCACCAAGCTCTGCAGCAGCAATCATGAAGCCGCCTGTTCCGACGAAGGGGTCGAGGAAAAGCTTGCCAGCACTCGCAAGTGCGAGGTTCGCGGTTATGAGGGCAAGTTCAGCGTCCATGGATGTTGTGGAGATATAGGGGCGTTTCTTAAGGTCGTGTTTGTCGATCAGGTCGCGTTTTGTGAGGCCGATGTAGCGGGTAAAGAAGAGGCGTTTTGGTTTCCGCAAGTTCAGCACTTCTGTCGATCTCGCAACAGTGCCAGTTTGGCTTTCGCCGCAAATTTCAGATGTTCTCAAGTCAGAGCCTGTGTTCAAGATCGAATGTTCCTCCGGCGTCAACAGTTCCCATTCTTCGGACACAACAAACTCTTCATCAGGCTGTTTCATCACGATCTTTCCTTGAAATGGAAGGTAAGAGAAGGACTCAATGATGCTTCGCTGTTCCACTGTAGAGCGCTTGCCAAAGAATGCGTCGATCGAGAACTTGAACGAGACGTTCCGGTATGGCGTCCATGTTGAAGACGGTAGAGATTTAATCTGCGAGTGCAGCTCTTCATACGTCGTGGCCGTGGCATAGAGCTCGTGAATTGACTTTGCGAGAATTGAGTTGGCACCGAATTTGCGGGCGAGGGAGTGGTATTGTTGAGGCGTCAGAGGCTGTGAAGTATTTCGAGGTTGCAAACGAACGACGCAGAATGGTGAAGTTGGTTGGTAATCAATCACCTCGAGGTTGACATTGAGAGATGTGGCTAGGGCTTCCAGTTCTGGTACACGAAAGGATTCATGAGTGTGAGTTAGGCGGATGAGGAAAAACGGCGATGTTACTGGGACTGCGCCGTTTCGGCCAATGTTTCTGATAGTTGGCAGGGGCATTGTCAGCATGGTTCCATTGATGGGTGCGGTATTGGCCATAGTTGTGATCGAGGATGGATTGCGTTGACGTGAAATGCTCGCATAAGTAACATAGACGTAATGACTGTGTAAGAGGTCAAGGCAATTGAACGCCAACTCTTAGTAGGTCTGATGATATGGTCACCAGCTCGGATGTTTCACAATCAATACTCTGCTGGCTGCATGCACGACTTGTACTCACGAATTCCGGTCTACGAGACAGGGTGTTGTTAATCTCTCTTCGTGTTCAGTGTGACTGTGCTCGCAAGTGTCGCATGGTCGATGGAAAGAAATGCTGCCTCGCTGCCACACTGGTCACTGAGTAGTTACTTATAAAAGCCTCTTTGAACGCCTAGTTTGTCTTAAGTTATGTTTACACAATATGGTAATCTTCCCTTCGACCCATCTTACTCTCTATATTCGGCTGCCGAATAAATTTTACTCTCTTGGCGTTTCTGGTCCATTTCTGACTCAATGGAATCAAGGCCACGCATTGTCACCTCATTGATTGAGTCGCGTCTGTTGTGCGACATCTAACGAGAGTCGAGCATTATCGGGTATGTGATCATGTATCATGAAACAGATGTCCGCTATATAAACAAGGCTTAGTAGAATTCAATTCGTCAATGAAGTCGCTGATTGGCTAGAAGCCTTTCCCAATGTCCAGGAGAGACAGTCTCCTGTGGAGTGCATCATCCAGTCCAGCAATTTTCGGCGGCATCTGTCGCAGAACCGATTCAACCTGGTGGAAGCTGGACTAGTGTTAATACAGCCCCTGGCGTCCATCTGAACGGACCGGATTGCTGCTGATAGTATATCCTGCCTGCCTAGTGCTCGGCGAAACCTCATCCTCCGGTTCTACTCCCCTCCTGGTGTCTGCCGCATCTCTAGGGTCCTCAATTCCGGCTCCTAACACACTATCTTCTTTACCGCTAGCCGATTCAAGATCTCGTTCTTCTGTGGTCCTCGCAGCAGCCCACCCCTCGTCGCCGACATATCCTTCCCTGCCAACTCCAACCCAGAATGCACGTCCCCGAGATCTTGCACCCCAAGCCCAACCACTGCCATTGCGGATAGGCATGTGGTAAAATCGGAACGAGAACCATGCGGTAAATGAGCCAATCAGAGCACCAGAGAAGATGTCAATACCGTGGTGATGGAAGTCGAACCACCGAGAAACGCAGATGAATACTGCTGTACCGACCGGAACGAAGACTGCTAGCAACAACAAATAGACTGGTGGAGCGGCAGTTGCATTCCGTGGTGGTAGAGATTGTCTTAGACCCGCTTTGCCTGTTGGGTGCCGCAACGAGTTGTCGAAATCGTAAGTATTCTGCGTATCAGACTTCTGGCCACCCGGCATCACAAATGGAATGTACACTGCAAATTTTGCGCAGAGGAACAAACTCAAGTAAAGCAGACCAGCAAAACTGAACGATGAGTGTCCAGACGGCCAACTTGCGAAAGCATCCCGTAAAACATGTGGACCTTTTTCCTGGCATATCGACGCAGCAACGATGATCGGTGTTGCGCCCGAATCCCCAAAATTAACTCCTAAGCCGCCGACTCTGTTGCGGAATATGCTGTCCTCACTCAAGTCTGGTTGACAGACTGCAATCGCATGTGGTCGTGGTTTTCCAGCAAGATCTTTCAATCCTTCTGTGATCATGAATGCTGATGCTAAGCTCAGGCCAAGACCCATCCATGCTGTATTCCATTCCCATAGCTTACGGCGCCAGATGAGTGCTTTTGGTGTAGATTTATGCGCTGTCGGTCCCGGAATCAATATTAACGAAATGATTAAGGTTATGACGGCCGGTGCGAGGAGAGAGACACAGATTAGGGTGGCTGTTGTGACTGTATTGGAACGGTAGGGGTAGGAGATGGATGGATCTTGAAGTGAAAATGGGCGTTTGTTGCTGTGCTTGAGTTGATTGAAGCCGCCTCCTATGGCTGCTATACCACTATGAAATGTTAGCGATGCCTGATAGTATCGAGTGTAGTACTCACATGATTAGTATCCAGTCAATCAAGTACGAGAAAATGATGCGTTTCGATACGCGCATTGCACCTTTCGCAAGCGCTTTCGTCGAAGCGGGTGTTGTCGCCATTTTGGGAAAGTAAGCACGCGACCATTCGATATTGACGATCTAGAGTCTAGCAGTGGTTTAGTGCCGCAACCATAGCACCGTCATGTTTTAGAGAGCGAGTACTTCAAGACGAAGATATAAGAAAGATTATTACAGTCGTTATGTCACAGACCGGCCCGAAGTCATTTTTCCTACATCAAGTTTTGTTGTTCGTGAAGTGGCCACCAGAGAGCGGCTGATGACATCCTTCAAACATTGGCATCGCTTTTGGCGGCTTGGCATTCTTTTTTCAAGGGCAGTCCAAGCTTTTGCTAACCGAAAGCGAACCAATGACTTCAGCTCCAAATACTGCGCCACCTGGGGCTTATGCCAGATGAAACATAGTCGATCGTTCGTTTCTGGGCATTTCATTTTCGGGCACACGAGCACGAAATAATTTCCTTTTGGGCATATGGGCGTTGAAAAGCTGGCTGACGCGTATAGCTGGAACACCCCTTTCAAAGCGACAGCCTGTTCATGTAACGTCGGATGATTTCATGAACAATTCACCGCTTCGCGCTTGGGACATTCTTTCAGAATGATAACACGCCTCAGACACCTATGCCATCGCTCGTACGATCCTGGAGCTATTTTGCCACAGCCTGACGACGGTGTACATGAACCAGGCTCACTAGGTCTCATCACCAGTTGCAAACTAATCTAACTTTAACCGCTCGCTATTACTAGTGCCTGGACAACATACATTCTGACCCTTACTCCAACTTCTGATTTCGGAGACAAATGGTGATTTCACTCCTAGCAGCAAGCGAGTCATACTGAAGTTACCAAAAGGTTGCCAGATCATTGATGTTGGGCAAGAGCCTATGGGCGAAGGCCCTGAAGTAGGCCAGGTCGTCAACAATACACCGCTCATGTAATCTTTTAGTGTAATAGACGATACGAAGAGGGAGTCCAGGGTATTGTTGATAGTCAAACATGCATCGTAGAACTGCTTTACACGTCTTCTCCCTGTGAGGTGAACCTGTGTCGTCGATCGTAGCATTAGCTCCATACTCCATACACAAATCGTCTGTGTCAACAAGTCGCTGGCACTACGCAACAAAGCGAACGTTCTTCTGCGCAAATGAGCAGGTTCTAGGCTCAGTAGTAGTAGGTCAAACAGAGAAGCATTCCAAGAAATGGCTCTAGACACGTGGTATTTGAGCAAAAGCAGACCCATCAGTTATTGCACGCCAGGGCTGCAATCTACCACACACCTCTACCATCTCGAATTCGCAACTATCGCACCAGTACGAAGAATGTCGTAAGCTGGATAGTGAGGAAAAGCGCTCTCGTAATGATACTATACCACAAAGAAAGACAAGTAGGCAGTAAATTTGTATACTGCATTGGAGAGTGTTGTGTGTGTCAAAAAAAGCGTACAACAGCGGCCACTTTGTCCGAACTCGGCATGCTCAGGGGTATCGCTTCCATGCTGCTCCAAGCTCTTGTCGTGTTGCGGGGAGTGCCAAGGTCTCTAGATGGGTAAAGCAAGACAATCACGCAGCATCCAGATCTGGGCCACTCTCCGTATTCGAGTGTATTCCTTCTCATCAACATATTCGTCATTGCCTCACTCGAACAGGCAGCATAAATGCGGTTGTCTCGTAGCTATGTTCTTTAATCTGGACGGGTATATGCGTATAATGTCATCAATTCACAATGCAGCCGACTAAACAATACGACCGTAGAATCAAGCGGGTACAGCGAGCATGCCTCAACTGCAAGTAAGTACCGAAGTAACAATCCTTCGAATATAGAAAGTATCATAGCCCATGCCGCTGGACTAACACTTCCAGGCGTAAGAAGGTTCGATGTGAAGGACAACGGCCAGAATGTAGCTTCTGTGTACGTCTAGGTCAAGAGTGCGAATATCCAGGACCTCCGTGCCGGGCACGTCGTGAACGAACATTCGATGGTTTGGCAGGTATTTATTCTGGCGCAAGCATTGAGAATTCATTACCACTCGAACCCGTCGACCCTGCGCAACAGATTGTTTTTAGCAGTCATGACTCGGAGCGTCTGTCTGAGGATGTGCCCACGTAAGTAGCCTTTGAACTTGGAAGACTTCACCTAAAAATCTTCCTTTGCAGAAGATTCAGCATTGACACTCCATCAAGTGCCGTATGGTCGATGGTGGACGTGTATTTCACATATTGCCACAACCAACCATATTCATTCTTTCATGAAGCAACTTTCCGCAATAATCTTGCTGAAGGATTGCTTCCTGAGTACCTGATACTCGCAGTTCTGGCCACTTCCATGCGCTTTTCGCATAGTACACCCTACGCAGATTCATGGGAAATAGCAGCGAAAGCATACTCCTCAAAAGCTTGGTCGTTGATCATTCCGCAATGCTTCGACGAAAACCCTCATACAGATTATCGACTCGTACAGGCAGTGACGTTACTTTCGGTACAGGACTTCGTGGGTCAGTTTGCTGCTCATTTCAAGGTTCAAGCACCGCTCTGATGGTCGTAGATTGCCGCAAGCTATCCGCCTGGATCAAGATCGGCATTGCTGGACGGTTAGCACAAGCTCAAAATCTGATGTTTGACCCCGACCCGATCCTTCCGATAGCAGTGCAAGAGGAAAAACGGAGGACCTTCTGGTCAATCTATCTGCTTGACAGGCTTACCACATGCGCTCGTAGTCGTCCAGCCAGTATTCAAGACTACAGCTGTCAGTTACAACTGCCGTGCAGTGAGGAAGCTTTCCAGGCATCTGTATCTGAGAGGACCTTGACCCTAGCCGAACTGGACAAACACCCCAGTCTTGCAACAGACAAACATGCTACTGGTGCGTTCGGACAAACTGTACTAGTGGCGATGGAACTACATCGCACTGCCATCTATATGATACAAAGATACAATCAGGACAACCGAAGGCCTCCGTGGGATCCAAGGTCCGAGTTCTCTGCCATTCAAGCACGGCTGCAATATCTTGAGACACAATTTGACTATTGGAGACCAGTCAAAGATGCCATTCAACAACAAGCAGTACCTCTAGGTAGTTGTGGTGCCCAGACGACTGCGCCCCTGATCTTCGCCCATGTGGTTTATCACTTGTCCCACTGCCTTCTACAACACCATTTCTTGCTGCGCTGCCACTTTGAAGCTCACAACATCCAGTTCCATGCCCGGTTCTTCACAAAGGCCTTAGATGCTTCATGGGAGCATGCACAAATCTTAACTAGCACCCTCGAATCAGCCAAGACGCATGGATACATGGCCAATTCATCGTTCCTAGGATACTGCGCTCTGATCGCTGGGTCCATCAACAGCTTACATCAATTCTCGAGTACTGACAGCGTAAGGCTGCAGTCTGCAAAATCACTCGAAAGGAACATTGCCTTCCTACAAGGACATTCGACTATATGGAAGAACGCGGAAATCATGGTAAGCACCAATTAAGGCAATCAAGTTCCAGCTAACTTTTTCGCCAGCTTAAGGCGCTTGAAAGACTTTCTCTGACTGCATGGCGTTATCGTCTCCTAGTAGACGCTACTTGTGAGAGTGTTGTTCTCGAGCCCTCGGACGTTGATTTCCTCTACTCTTTACTTGACTATGCTACAATGTCGGGCTCTCCTGGATCCGCTACTGGCATTCTGCCCAACACTGGCATGCTAGATAGCCTATCACTGCATGAATATGTCACGCCAGGGCCACCCATGACTTCAATTAGCGCTGAAAGGCTGTCGGATGCCACTTCTGCTCAAGGCATGACATGTGATCTAGCTGCTACACCTTTCAGCCCTACTGACGACATGCATCGCGTCTCATACAGGCACTCATAAAATGCTTCCACACTCAGCAGCAAATCGTTCTCCACCACCTTTACGACGTCCTCTGCAAAGCATTTTCCATTCACCTTGCTCACAAGTTCAATACTTGCACGGCTGTCTGCCTGCTGTAGGAGAGGTAGCTTTGTACGTGAAGCGCAATCGGTCTGGTCTCAAATCGACCGGTGTTCAAGGGCTGTCGCTGGCCTGGAAAAGCGTATCGAAATCATTGTCCGCAGATGGCATTAGACTCTCACACGGAGAATGCTTATACACTACCTCAATGTGCTGATATTGACTGTCCTTAAGACTTTGATATTCACCTCGTGTATCATCTGCCACGACAGCGAGTTTTCTAGGATCAACCACGCTTTCTTCCCTATATTGCCAGATCGACACGTGTGCGTCTTGATGCAGGTCCTCAATGGTAGGAGATTGTGGTGAAGAGGACTCGAGTGGAGTGTCTGTTTGTGAAATAATTAGGCTAGGTGTCGCTTCTATGTCGTCCATTGGGTCGGTGTGTTGCGAAGCACCGCAGGGTTCGAGTGTTGCAGCAATTGCAACATCCAGAAACCTCGTTCGATAATCGACGTGAAAGCCGTCCTCTTGACTTTCAAGAACGCGTTGGACAAGTTCCATACCTCTTTGAAAGCCACATGCATGGAAATCTTCAACTGCGCCTGCAACGCAGTGGTTACTCAGAGCCTCTGTGACCGATTGTTGGAGAAGGAAGTCAACAAAGTGGGAGGGCAAATGCCTTGTTGCGTGACATTGGTTCAGGTGCCGTAAATGGCCCATCGTGTGGTCATGCACAGCCTGGATCTTTCTGCTGAGTTGGTTTTTGTGATTAGTTGAGAGCATTGCTGGTCGTGAACTGTCGGACAACCTAAGTACTGTCACGAGCGTCATCAGTGTAATTGTCGAGAGAATGGTTTCCTGAACAGCACGACTTTTGTCGGCATTTATCCTCAGCTGCATGTGTTGGTCGCGGTCGATCGATTCGTAGCCACTCCCGGATGCTCTTGATGGTTCTAAACATGACTTGAAGAATGATTGGGCCTGATCAATCATCATTGAATCAGGAGCTCCAAGCTCACACTGTGCAGCAACCAACAAAGCTTGGTGCAAGTTCAACGAGTGCTTGGCTAATTGGATGAATATATTAGCCACTTGGGTCTCCGTTTTGGACAACGAGAGCTCGGCCCTCTGCTCAGTTTCTTTTTGAACTCGATAGCCTTCATCCAAGCTAACACTCAGCCCTTCGACTAGTGTCCCAAGAGGTTCAGTGGTATTCATTGACGGCGGCTTATGACAATTGAACGAGATAAGCTGATCTCGAATGAAACATGCCCACCACAGTCTTGTTTGTATGTGACGTTCCGACAATTGCTGGGAATTACCGGTTTGATGCGCTGAGCTTGATATTTTGGCTATTGCGCTTGATGCCCACTGACTGTTCTCTTCAGCATCTTCTGGAGACGACCACGAGCTCATCAACAGAAGCGCGTGTATGACGTTTGTTTCATCATCTTCCTGGTGGCATTCGTATAACAGCTGACAACTCAGCATTAGTTAGAGTCGGTGATATATAAGGCCGAAACTAACTTACCTTGAATTTGAGACGAAAAGCTTTGCCAGCTTCGTCGCCTGAAGTGAAGCCATGAGCCACGAGGACGTCAACCGGCACGTGCGGAATGCCAGAGTACAGAATGGCATGAAGAACTAGAGAGCTAACGGCCTTTTGCTGAATGTTGGGGCTCTCAATCGCGTTGAAAAGGCTCGAGCGACTCAAAACAGGTATCAGTGGACGGACAAACTGGATGTAAGCCAGCAAAAGTTGGTATCGTAGAGATCTGAAGAGCCAGCCAGCTTGAGTGCTACTCCCCAACTGCTTCACTGGAACAGAGAGACTCATTCTGTTATGCTGCATCACAAGTCTATCTGCCACAGAAAGAAGTGCTGTTATATTGGCATCTCGAAGGTACTTTGGCCATTCTTCAGGTGATCGTACGAAATGACCTTTCCGCCGTCTGTTTCAGACGCAATGTTGCTGTCAGTGACATGTACATGCAGTGGTCATTGAGAAAACCTCAACAGACAAGTTAAGACGGGTATCGCTTACTTGTGCTCAACCAACACGCATTCCACACCATCCAGCCTGCATTGCATACAGGGATAACTGTTCGTTATGTCGCACCGGACTTTGCGACTTCTACAGTAACGACATGCGACCTTTGCTCTGTCTCTTCTGTGAGCGGCGTTGCGCGTCGCTCTATTAACTGAAGAAGTCTCGAGGGCCATCGGAAGTTCCTAATAGCTTCTCTGCTCCGTCGAACCTGGTGTGGTCGTAAAAGATGGTGTTTTGGGGAGAAATGTGAACATAACAGGCGGTGATGCTTCTGTAAGCTAAATGCTAAAGCATCGACACGCCGCTGAAATATCCGATGCAGGATTTGTGGACGCGTTAGGTTCCGGATGCTTTGAGGTTTCTTCGGACGCTAGAGTTATGCTCTTCTGAAAACTCACTCAAGTTGTCCGAACATGCAATCTTGGTGCACCCTTGACTGTCCCGCAGCTGCAGTCTGTCCCACAACTGCAGACCGTCTTCCGTCTCCACCACGGAACCTCGACCACAAACTTTGCTCCATAGTCCAGACCCGGGACACTAGTGCGTGCCGATTTGTGTACTCCACATGTATGCTTCGAAACATTCTTATCATTGGAAATGCATAAAAGTACATTTCACTGGGTTTATGCACCCGCTGACCCGTAGATTCTTCCAAACCGGCAACATTCTACAGACGGCAACGAACTGATCCGAGCGCATTGGCGAAATGTTTCCATTGGCTCGGATGTAAAGAATTTACCGGGTGAAGCAGTAGAGCAACAGAAACGAACGTTCTCTCACATAAACCGATTCATCAACTACCAGCATCACCTACGAATACAGTTGCGTCAATCACACTACAATCCAAAACCAGTGTTGACCATTGGTCCAGTTATGATCAATATGGCAGTGTCCCTCCTTGGATACGTTAAACAACGAACCCTGTTTCATGCTGAAGAATGGTAAATACTTCTCGCATAGATGTTGCCATTCTTGCAGATACTGTCACTATATTTTCTGCTAACACCATCATCCTCTGCTTCCGAACCAAGATACTATCTCCTGTCAGGCCGCACATGATGATTCGTCATCTTAAGCAGCCTTAGCACTGCGAGATTTAATCCTAGAGCTGAGGTCGACAATAGGCAAGCTCAATGGAAATTGAACAGAATCAAGCAGCTGACCGAACAGCAGGTAGAATCCAAGAATGCAAAATACGGAGACGAAAGCGCCTGAGGCCTGGACATTTGCTAACAAAGGCGTTTCACTAAGAACGAAGTCGACCTACCTTTTCCAGAGTTCCGTAAGCCATGGCATCACCTGCAGCCGCTTTCCAATATGCTCCAGTCAAGAGGAATAGGGCGATGTCGAGAAAGAAGAATAGCCAAAGAATATGGTTACCAAAAGACCCAAAAACGACGAACGGAAATGTGTTACCGATGAACCATTCTAGCATACTGCCAATGATCTGTAGCATACCACCGAAGAAGTAGTATGTGCCAATGGTGGCTGCACCACCACCGCCAGCTCCTTGCCAACCCATGAGTGCGCACACCAAAGGTGCTGAAGCGATGAGGAATCCAAGCAGAGGCCTGTGAAGCAATACAATGTCAGTACGAGTGAAATTTTAACGAGGTGAACTTGACTGACAGTGGAGTGGGATTAGCAAGTGTCTGGCGCAGTTCTCCCTTGATACGATTCTGGGGCGCAAGGTATAGCTTCTCGAACATTTCCATCGTCATGTGATTAACTGTCCTGTCATCTGCTTTGAAAGGCCCTGGTCTTGGTCGGCTTCGAGGTCAATTTTGGATGGGTGTGTCTGTGCCATGGTAGAGATGTCTGGGCAGTCAGTAGAACTGGGGGCTTGTCAGGGGAGAAATACGAAGGAGAAGCTGGGGTAAATTTGGGTGATGTACTATCTTCGGTCAATCAAGTCAAGGCTGACTAGAATACTTTCAACACGGATTGTTGTGGCAGCCCCTGTGTACCTCCGTTAGGAGGTAACCACGTATGAGGTCGCTGGGCTTGGTCTGATTGCTGTAGAACCACTCACTGGTGGCTATAAGGGGTTTCAGTGTTATCTACGAGACTATGCGTAAGCGGATACTCACTTGTTTTGTCGGTTCATGCCCCATGGGGTAATGCGGATCAAAATTAAGGTTTGAGAAACCGTCCCCACCCTGCACAAAGCCGTGCAAGATCCGTCCCCATTTCCTGAACTTGCATTTATCCACTTCGGTTTTGTAGCCTGGTCTGTGAAGCTCGTTACGGTTGATTTCGCTCTTGGACGAAGAGGATGGCAATGAACCGAATAATGGCGCTTTGTCAATCAATGTGCGATGGTAAACCTTTGCCTTAGCACATCCCGAGGATGGGAAGATTACTCAGAGCGCCCTGGCTCGTCCAACGGTGCAGACTGTTTTGAGTACCCAGCATGTCCTTTACTGCCTCGCTTTATCTGCTCTTTGAGCCAGAGTAGTTAGTACAAACCTCATCACTCTGTTGGAAGTCCCATCTCATTTCAGCTGCTACTATGGCACTAGTCAAGGTTCCTGTCGACCCAACAGTCCTTCCAGAGTCTTTCAACTTCGCTACCGATATCGTTGATTATTGGGCTACAAAATCGCCATCTCGTATCGCACTTCACTGGATAGATCAGTCACTTGAAATAGAGAAGAAGCTAACCTACAACCATTTCGCGAAAATATCGCACGCCGTTGCAAATCTGTTGAAGTCTATTGGCGTCGCGAAAGGAGACACATGTATTATCATCCTTCCAAGATTGCCAGAATGGTGGGAAATGGCGGCAGGATGCTTACGCGCGGGAGTTATACTGTGCCCATGTACCACACTTCTGGTAGCGAAAGACATCGAGTACCGTCTTCAAATTAGCAAGGCCAAGGTGTTTGTCGGAGATGAAGTCTCAGTATCCAAGGTGCTGGCAGTACGAGAGAGTTGTCCAGACCTCCGCAAGATCATACAAATTGGGCCAAAGCCGGTGATAGGCCAGGGCGTCACCTCGTACGAGTCAGCACTCTCTGAGATTCCACTAGATGCGATCTTCACCACTCCAGCTCTAAAGCCATCATCTCCAGCATTGATCTTCTTCACGTCCGGAACAACAGGGCCCCCGAAAATGGTTCTTCACAGCCAAACGTCGTATCCTCTTGCACATGCGCTCACGGGAATACACTGGCTGAAACTCGACTCCTCATCAGTGTACTGGAATCTTTCCGAGCAAGGATGGGCCAAAGCAGCCTGGGCGTTCTTCGCAACCTGGAACTGCGGAGCAACGTTGTTTGTCCATGATGATCGAGAAGCCTTTGCTCCGCAGCGGACACTAGAAGTCCTTACAAAGTTTCCCATCACAACCTTGTGCGCACCACCAACAGCGTATCGACAACTGATACTTGACAAAAACCATAAATATTTTCAGCATCCAGGCATGAAGACGCTTGTACATGCGTGCGGAGCTGGAGAGCCTCTGAACGACAGCGTCATCCAAAAGTGGAAAGAACTCACGAACGGCATGGAGATCTATGATGGCTATGGACAAACAGAAACGATTCTCATCTGTGCCAACCAGGCAGGCAATCCGATCAAGCCTGGGAGCATGGGGAAACCTATTCCAGGAGTCCCACTGGTTGTGATCGACTTGGACGGTCATGTTGTGCCAGATGACACCGAGGGCGACATAGCTATCGAGATACAACCCAACAGCCCCCAAAGCTTCTACGGCGTCTTTCAAGGCTACATCAGGACGGGCACCAATGATCTGGACCAACGCATCAAGACTTCTGATACTGGTAAACAGTACTATCTGACAGGGGATCGTGCCACACGAGACCGTGATGGCTACATCAAGTTTGTGGGGCGTAATGACGATGTAATCAATTCCTCGGGCTACCGAATTGGTGAGATGCCCCCTTGAGACCACTCTTGTTTTCTTTTGCACAGAATGACAAGCTAACTTATGTCAACAATGCAGGTCCATTTGAAGTCGAATCAACCCTCAAAATGCACCCTTGTGTTGTTGAGTCTGCCGTCGTCGCCTCGCCTGATCCTGAACGTGATGAAGTGGTCAAAGCATTTGTGGTACTCACTTCTCAAGCTTACGCTGAGACATTACGAACCCCAACAAAGAAGAACGAGCTTATCAAAGAGCTCCAAAACTTCTGCAAGAAGAATGCCGCGCCTTACAAATATCCACGTAAAATCGAGTTTGTTGATGCCTCTTTCCTACCTAAGACCATCAGTGGAAAGATCAAGAGAGCTGAGCTGAGGAAGCGGGAGAAGAAGAGATATGCAGAGCTCAAAGCTAAACTATAATGGGGAGAAGGAGTGTCGAAACTCAACCCCCAAAGCCATACTAGACATCTGAGGTACAAGGAGGGTTGTCATAATTTTATGTTGGGTAGGCTTTGGCTGCGCTATTGTTGATTCAAGCTTGATGGTAGGGCCGATGTATTGATTTAGGTGGCTTAGAATTGGTGGTACGGCTTGGTGGCTTGACGGTTCGCCGAGGAAAGGTTGAAATTGAGGTAAATCAATTTTTGCCTGGTTAAATGCGCCGCTAAGATATTGAATCTACTGTGAGCAAATGGAAGGCAAAGAACAACTAAAGAGAGCGACACTAGGGCCACCATAGACAACTGATTTGAAAGATGGCAGATGACAGATAGACAGAAGGAACTGAAAACAGAGGTACAATTGTTGGATGCAGAGCTGAACAAAAGTGATTCCAGAATGTATCCATTATGTGTGTTATACAATGATATCGTTGGTAGCTGTACAAGAGACCGGTTTCTTTTGAAACTCTGTTGTATCGTCAAGCTAGGTCGTCATGAATTTCATTAAGGGTGGCTTTCAGACATTTACTTCTTCTTTCCGTCAAGGTCAGCATAGAAGTTCCATCCGAAACTTTCAGATGGATCGTTGAATCGCAGTTTCTTGTCGAGAGCATCCACCTTCTCAACATCCTCAGTATCGAGTTTGAAGTCACCTTCCAAATTGGCCTTGATTCTGGCAGGGGTCTTCGACTTCCTACATCAATTGTCAGCGGCGATCGAGATCATCAAAGTGGAGCAACTCACGGAATAACAGTATGTTCCTTAGCCAACCCCCAAGCTAGCGCGACTTGCGCACCAGACTTGCCATACTTTTTACCAATCTCAACCAACACCGGGTCATCGATCAACTTGCCCATATTCTTGCCACTGCTATAGATCTCATTCTGGTTGCCGAACGGGCTGTAGTGCGTGATGTGGATGCCTTGCTCTTTATGCCAGTCTGCAAAGCTCTTCTGCACAAGATATGGGTGCATCTCCATCTGATGTGCGGCAGGCTTGATGTTGGCCTTGCTCAATAATCGCTCCAACTCAGCTTTGCTGAAGTTCGAGACACCAATCGCCTTCGCCTTACCCTTCTGTTGCAGTTTTTCCATGCCATGCCATGTATCCACGTAATCTGTGTCCCCCGTCTTGGTCTTGTCGCCCTCCTTCGGGAAAAGCTCGTCTGACCTTGCAAAGGGCGATGGCCAGTGCATTAAGTAGAGATCGACGTAATCGGTATTCAGATCTTTGAGGGAAGCATCGAGCTGCTTCTCCACGTCGTCAGGGTGGTGTGCGTTATTCCACAGCTTTGTGACGATGAAGAGTTCGTTGCGTGGGACACCGGCTTTTTTCACGCCGGCTGCGACGCCAGGCTCAGTGCCGTATACTCGAGCAGTATCAATGTGTCGGTAGCCAGCTTTAATGGCTTCGTAGACAGCATCTTCTTGGGCATCCTTGTCTTGCCAGGTTCCGAAGCCGATGCCGGGGATTTTGGCACCAGTGTTGAGAGTGAAGGTAGTTCCTGAATATGAAGACATGCTTCTGGTTTGCTGTGGTATCTGTCTAGATATTTGTGATAGTCGGGATGATGCTTGGAGGGAGACGCGGGACAACATTATATCCAGAGGGAAATAGCAATGGAAACAGCAAGAATAGTATGATGCAACTACAAAAAACTTCAGATAGAAAGCTGCGTGAAGTTCAAAAAGCGTTACACCTACCCAATGGTTTGGTTAGCAGTGTTTGCGTTGGAGATGAAGCTCCAAGGTTCCTTGCATAAAAACCATCTTGAGCGCGTAAACGGGTCTCAATCCATGACGTTTGGTTGCGGCAGATGTTGGAGAATCTGATGTCGTCTCTCGAAGAGGAAGCTCAAACTTGTCAAGGGTCCGAGGTTTTGACCGCGGGCACATTTTGCAATTTAATGGTGACGTCAGAAATGATTCGGAGACTACAGCACGAAAAGGAGAGGGAGAAGGAGAACTCTCTCTCCCGTGAAATGGCCAATATTCGTAATGCGTTGCTGAGGCCATTTAGTGTTCGTGATATTTCAACTCGTCTGAACGAAATTGTGTCGGAAACAATCTATATGTCCTTCAAGAATCCGACCTCAATGATCTTGTCCTTCGGCACATTCAAATTTGCCATCTTTCCTCGCGTGTTATCCCTCATCCACAGGAACGTCTCAAGTAATACTCTTCTGACCCAATTTGTACCTTTTCTGATCCTCATTTGCTCCTTGCCAATGATATAAAGTAACTTGTGGTCAAACGCGCGATCCAATCTCGCCAACTCATCCGACAGTCGTTCATCATGCAGCTTATGGTGCCAGGCTTCCTCCTCTTCGTCATCCAAATCCATATTGTTCATGGGCACATCGGCCTTTTCGTCAGGACTGTAAATTGGTCGAACAACTGATCTTTTGCGTTGAGCTCCGATTGCACGCGCATTCATGAGGTACAATTTGACTTGTTCATGGACAACTGCTGCCAGGTTCGGCGTGATGACTTCATCGTTGTAGCCGTAGCGGACAACCAGTCTGTAGCAGTTGGGTATGGCAAGACGTGAGACAGTATGTCGCTCCTCTTGTGGCACGGATGGTGTCTCAAGCGGTCGGAGATGAAAGAAAACCATGATTTCAGGTGCAGCAGTCATTTTGATGGCGAAATTGCTGAAGACAATGGGCGTTGTCTCACCAGCCTTGTCAAAGAACATACCGAAGCCCTTAATCTGAGACATCGGCGTGCCGTTGAACCGGTCAGTAAGAGACAGCTCACCAAGTGTATTATGCCGAATGAAATGACTGGTTGGAAAGCGATCCTCGGCTTCGGCAAACCATTGCTGCTCTTTGCCATAACGCCAGACGAGGAAGACAGATGCGAGGACGGCCGCAAGGGTCAAGGTGAACCAGGCACCATCAGGGACCTTCGTAAGCGCAGATGAGAGGAATGTGCCATCCATGCAGATGATGGTGAGAAAGGGTACTGCAACCAGGAGGGGCGAGTATCTCCAAACGAATATCGCAACGAGTGTGCACATAATGGTATCGAAGAACGTCACAAAAATGACGCAGACACCATAGGCGTTGCCAAGCGATGTTGTGTTATTGTATACCGAAGCGATGAGGATTGTGCCGATCATGAGTAGCCAATTGGCAAGAGGAACGTAGAGTTGGCCATGGAAGATTTTTGAGGTGTGGACAACCTTGAGTTGTGGAAAGTAAGAAAGTTTCATGACCTGGGCGAGAAGCTGAAAGGTGGCTGTGATGATGGCTTGTGATGCAACAACTGCCGCAAGAATAGCAATGATCAAGGCTGGATAGATTGTGCCCGGCGGGGCAGCATTGAAGAACGGATTGCTGTAGGCCTCAGGGTGTACACTGATGTACGCTGCTTGACCAACATATGCCAGTATCAAACACGGGAATACATAGCACAACCAGCTAAGTTGGATGGCTCGTCTACTGAATGCGCCGAGATCAGCAAAGAGAGCTTCGACACCAGTGAAGCACAGAAGAACTCCGCCGAGACGTCTCCAGCCTTCTTCCTTATGGTGGATTAGGTAAAGGAATCCATAGCCAGGATTGAAGGCCTTGAAGACACTCGCGTCGTACTTGGCAAGATTGTAAGCTCCGAAGACAGCATTGAAGGCGAGCCAAATGATGATGACAGGTGCAAAAAGGATAGTGATTTTTGAAATGCCAAGAGGTTGAACGGCGAACAACACCACTAAAATTGCATCGGTGATCCCAATAATGGCGCTCCTTGAAAGGCTCGGGTTGACAACCTCAGCACCTTGCACTGCACCAAGCACAGACTGAGCAGGTGTAAGAACACCGTCCGAGATCACCATGGAAACGGCAAGGACGCCCATGATTTTGAGTAAGCCTCGCACAATCTTGCTCGACTCGAGGCCTTTCCGCATCTTACGACCAGCGCTTTCCAGATCGCCCGATGCCCATCTTCCCATCCGGACCAAGGAGGCTTCTCGAGGATCACGGTTGGTAATGTTGGTGTATCTGCTAAGAAGAGCGTATGTGCTGAAAGTGCCACCTTCACCATCGTTGTCGGCATGAAGAACGATCAAGACGTATTTGACCGTCACCATCATGATCAAGGACCACAGAATCAGCGACAATACACCAATCAGATCTTCCTTGTTCGGAGCCTCGGTGAATGTTGATGAGAAAACGTAGAGTGGACTGGTCCCTATGTCCCCATATATAACACCAACAGACTGGTAGGCTAGCCAGAACAACATCTTGCCGCTGAAGACTTGGGCAGTTTTGAGGTCGCCGTCCTTTCGGATACCAGGATCTTCGTCTTTGCCGGGTGTAAATGAGGTTCGGTCGAAACCAGGATTTACTGGGTGACTTCGAGTTCGAGACCGAATATTGTAGATGCCATCATCTTGACTTCTCCCTGTAGCCGTCCGTATGAGATCAACGCCATCGTCGACTGGTCGAGTTTGGTTGACGAGATGCTTGGGGTGAGCTTTGTCTGCGATTGTAACGGTAGCCATATTGTCTTCTTTGCGGACCAGGTCACGTGTTGTTATTGAACAAGACGCAGTGCAAGCATGATGTACTAAACAGCGAGTAATAGAGAGAATCCATGCTGTAAGATCTTGGACAGTTTAGGCCTATATAATGATTGTCGCATATGAAAATGTATTTCCTATGGTGGAGGTGGTCCGTGAGAGTTGCACGTTGACATCTGACAACATTAAATGCCGCATACTGAGAACACTGGAGCAGATTATCTCACGGCGATCAAACCTCGGTGAGTGACCACACAGGCAGGTCCATCTGGACAAGCCGATCAAAGTTTCAAGATCCCGCACTTCGTCTGTGGTGCCGCCGACGGATTGCATTAAGGTAGTGGTAATCCTGTGCTTCTGATTGGAGTTGGAATTCAATTTTTGAATATCATTTTGACTTGGTATGCTGCATAACCTCCTCGACTCCTCTCAAGGATGGGCTTGTTGCTGATAAGCATGCCTTGCGGCAACAATAAGAGAATGCGAAGTTGAGTTCGCTCCGAGTGGAGTCTTTCTCGAAGCGTACCTTGAACTTCGCCTTGCTATGGCCAACCTCAGGCATGGTGACTGTGAACCATCCCTCATGTTATGAGAGAGCCGTATCCGAAGCTACTCTACACTCTGTCCACTCAGCTGCGGTGAGCTTCGTAGCTTATGGTGGGCCGGACTCATGACCTGTTATCTCGAAATTCAGCATCCAATCTGGTGTCAAAGAAAGAGGTCAAGCTATGTACTTTGAGGTGGCTGAGCATCCGAGCTTGCTCGAAGCAGGAAGTCCTCCAAAGCATCAAAATACGACTTTGCCAGGATTGAGCAAGCGGTGGAGATGCCAGCAGTAACCGAGGGTTGATCCATCCAGCTCTGAGCGCGCGCACCTTGTGTCTGCGTTCAATCAGCCTGAAAACCCATATTGGTGCTGCACATCTGGCACATCAGCATCAGTCGGAAAAACGATAATATCAGGTGGTGGAATCATTATATTTTTGTAGAGCTCACATTCTGGTGGCCAGATGCCGAATTTCACGTGGTGAATATGAGTGATTCTATTGGTGTGAAATTGGTGGAAGCAGAATCGCAGGCACACGACATCATTTGGCTGCTAGAGCCTAAGCAAAGGCTCGAAGTCACCATCCTACCATGTAGACGTCGTCGCTTTGTCGAACGTGATGAAGCAGTACTGCAAGAAATGAATAATTGATGAAATTTGGTGTGCTGATGAATCGTCTCCAGCCGTACCAAACAGCAACTGGTACCTGAAGATCCCTTCTACTTTCCGCCCCCGGAATCGTGAACTTAGCGTGGATGACTCGTCCGACTAGGTTGCAGCCGAACACTTTTCAAGGCCTGGTGACGCAGCTGTTGTCCAACGCAAAAATACGAAGACTTTTGAAATCGACAGTGGACGGCTCTATTGCCCCAGGAGTGCTGTACCATGACTGCCGCATAATTCTGAGGACAATTGATATACAGTATGGTCTGGCTCACGAGCAGCCTACTGCTCTTTTCAGCATTGACCGCAGCTGCGCCGACAGATCAGTATCAACATGTTCTTGACACTGCTGATGAAAGCATTGCAAGGACACAACGAAAGCTCCAGGGAAAATTCCTCCACATCACCGACATCCACCCAGACCCATTCTACCGACAAGGCAGTGACCCTGCCGGAGAACACCCATGTCACCGAGGTGAAGGCGGCGCAGGTTACTTTGGAGCCGAGAAGACTGAATGCGACTCACCCTTCGCCTTGATCAATGCTACATTTGAGTGGATCAAAGACCACGTCAGAGATGATATCGACTTTGTGGTCTGGACAGGAGATTCTGCACGACATGACAATGATCTGGAGTATCCTCGAACGAACAGGCAGGTGGAATGGTTGAATGAGTTTGTTGTAGACAAATTTGTGGAAGTGTTTGGCAAGAACGGCCACCACGACGATCCGAACCCCCAGAACGATTTTGTGATCCCTATAGTGCCCACCTTTGGCAACAATGACATCCTCCCTCACAACATCCTCTCACCAGGTCCGAACAGGTGGACCAGGAAGTACCTCTCAATATGGAACAAGTTCGTGCCCGAGGAACAGCGGCACTCATTTGCAAGAGGTGGCTGGTTTTTCACGGAAGTCATACCAAACAAATTGGCAGTCTTCAGTTTGAACACACTCTACTTCTTCGAGTCCAACTCTGCAGTTGACGGTTGCAGTGACCCCTCCGACCCGGGCTACCAACACTTCAATTGGTTGCGGATCCAGCTGCAGCTGTTGAGGCTGAGGAAAATGAAGGCCATTTTGACGGGACACATACCACCTGCGAGAACAGCAAACAAGTCAAGCTGGGATGAGACATGCTATCAGAAGTACACCCTTTGGCTGCGGCAGTACAGAGATGTAATCGTTGGCAACCTCTTCGGCCACATGAATATCGACCACTTCATGCTACAAGATGTCCGAGATTTGACCTTTCCATTCCCCATTGATGGCATCGACACTGCCGAAGCCGCAGACAATGCGACAAGCATCACTGACAACTTCCATGCCTTCGCCAAGTCTGATTATCTAAGCGACCTCCGAGACAGCTGGGGACAATTACCAACACCGCCCAAAGGAACATCGTTTCTAATTGACGAAGATACTACATTAAGCTTGAGGGACAAGAATGACCAAAAGTTCAAAAAATTCCTCAAAGAGATAGGTGGTCCGTATGCGGAACGCTTCAGCTTGAGTTTGGTCACTCCAAGCGTTGTCCCGAACTTCTATCCCACCCTTCGTATAATCGAGTATAATATTACGGGCCTCAAACATGATCATCCGGCACTGGTGCCAACCGCACCTGTGGATGCTGAGTTGTACCCTGAGGACCTGCAGCTTACATCACCTAGCTCCTGGCCATGTACAGGAGACTTCGAAGATGACCTCGGCTTGGACAACGACCACATTGCTGGGGAAGCGATTCAAGAAAAGCGCAAGAAGGGTAAGAAGCCAAAACCAAATTTTGCTGTCCCAAAAGCGCCTTCGAAATCAGCACCACCAGGGCCAGCTTATTCCCCGCAAACTTTCTCTTTCCTTTCCTGGACACAACTCTATGCGAATTTGACAGAGATCAATAAGGCGATCGCGCAGGAAGCGGGCTTTCAAGAGACACCAAGCGAGATCGGGATGAACGTGGGCATGCACGAAGAGCTATTACAGAAGCACCTGAAGTATGAAGTTGAGTACAAGACGGACGAGGAACCATACCGAATGAGAGACTTGACTGTACGCTCATGGGTGGACCTGGCAGAGAAGATTGGTCGAGCGAAGTTTGAGCTTCCAGAAGACTCAGTTGGCTCGGTCACTGATTCAGATCTTGACCTGATCACAGATGTATTGAAGAAAAAGCACAAAAAGAAGCATGGCAAAAAGCGCAAAGGCCAAACTCTGAAAGAAAACAAACTCTGGCATACATTTGTCAAACGGGCTTTTGTGGGCACGAAACCAGACAGCGAACTTGAAGACGAATTTGGGTAGGAAGCCTCCTTTACATGACCATTACATTCACAACAACCATCATCACCTCCAGCATCATAACCAAAGACTCACGCTTTAGCGGTTGGCCATTTCAATCGCAGTGACCAACGCAACATGGATCACTGCTTTCTGCACATAATGGGACATGTCCACTATCGATCAGATCTCGATCATTAACTCGCTCAGTGGCCTAGCAATGTCGGCCCGTGTTGGCTATTTGCATTCGCAGAGCGAGAGGGGCGCCAGGAGTGCTGAAAGAGGACAAGGCAAAGAAATAAAGCACAGGCATGAACGGGATAGAAGACGGCGGAGTTCGAGGAAGACTTTCGTGGAAAATACCGGAAGAGGGTGGATGTGATTTGAGCGAATGCCTCGTATAGATATGGGTCAATCCTTTTTGCAAAGCGTATGTCGTACTAGTCGTTGAAGCTAGTTGATAGAGAACATCGGGCTGACCAAATGCTGCAAAGACATATTAGTCTCATGTTTCAGCAGCCTCACTTGTTTCACTCGGGAGACCGATCATGAGGCCAGGCATGATTCAAATATGTGCAGCATGACTAATAACAGGGCCTTCTTTCCTGCTCAAACAGATAGCTTTCAATGTGAGTTGTGCCCAAGGTGTGGCACTTCGTCAATAGTAACATCAAACTCGCGGACCCTGCAACCTGGCCACATATGCTATGTTTCTCTAGCCATGACCTTTCCGTCACTGTCCCCTTTTCAACCTGCTTCCCCAACACCAGTTCATCATCTATATCGGCATTTGGATGTGCTGCGTCAGGGAGTCCACGTGCAGAGGTGTGGAGATTGCTGGTGGTATTGGTGTTGAGAGTGTTGGAGGGTGAGAGTTTCGGTTGCTTGAATGGTGAGAACGGGGTGGTGTTATTGTAGTATGTGTCTGCGACTCGACGTCTGCGTTGACGTAAGAGTGGGACTCGTTGAGTTTGATGAGATTTATGGAAAACAGTATCAAAGTTATGGCGTAGAGGACGCTAGAGCCGAAGCTCGATCAGCTTGAGTAGGTATAAGTGATGTATATATCTGACTTACAATGAAACGCCTGCAAGACCTGTTGACAGACCTGCTAGAATTCGTGCCGCTTGGTGTGCAGCGTGGCCGTGTATTCTGACTGGTGTGACTGGTAGGGCAGATCTTTTCCTCCCCACTCCCGCGGTATGCCAGATGCTAAGGCAGTCATCAATGCGACCTCTTTTACTCAAGTCGAATTCACTATACGGTGGGTTGTGTGACCTTGATCCCCAAACCCAATAGGAGAAATTCTCACTCGCTCCTGTCCATCTCGCCAACAGTATCAGGCTAATGAACCAAGATACCATGAGTAATGATTCGAGGACAAGGATGACATATTTATTGTACAACTTTGGTTTAAATGACAACGCTGTTAGGTAATAGCTGAACGTAATGAGGGAGGAAGAGGCCTAGAAGAAACATTGGTTAGGGAGGATCGCCAAAGATGGCACGGAACCGCACAGAGTTGCTTTTGAATGGGTAGGGTGATGCCAGCAACAATGGCGGAAGACTTACAGTGAAGAGCGATACGGCGAATGCTGGATATCCTCCCCAGATTGCTGTGCAAGCTGCGGTGAAGGCGAGAAAGATTGTGGCGAGGAAGAATTTGGTGCAGCCAACTAGGGCTGACCATTTTGGCATTGGGACAATGTCTGGGCTGGATGGCATGGTGGAAGATTCTGACGCTGCGGATATTTACTCCAAGGTGGATTCGTGCAGCCTGCAGAAGCCAGTCTTTGGATGCTGGGGCGCGTATGTGATGCCACGGACACAACTTAAGCGACGAACATCAATGGTGCGTTGTGTTGCCATATTATGGTACCTCGATAAAGCCGGTGAGATGAACGTGAATGTCGAGGTTCTTTGTGCGTTGTTCGCAGGCAGTTTTTGATCGTCCTCATAAATGCGGAAAGAGCAACCGTGCGTTCCTGTCCAATATCATTCTCTTGCATTCCAGTAGCCTCCGCATATGATGAGCGACACGATGGCAATCCCTTGCAAAATCTCATGGATAGATAATGGTTTATGCTGGATGACATGCTTCACAGTCAAAATTTACCTGTTAGATCACGACCATTCTCGATGTTGGCTTAGGAATCACATGGGGGCCTGTGCGGCTTTCGTTATGCTTTCAATCACTGCTAGCGGGTGACTGGCTTGTGCCTCATCTTGGTTTGCAAGAAATGCTTTCATATAATGATACGTGCTTGATCCCAATATTTAACCTACTGAGGGCTAGTGTCCCAACTGTACACTCTCGTAGTTTCGCGGTTGTCTTACTGCGAGATCACTAGTCTGGTCGTCAGCCTTGTCCGCCTGTGAAATTGTAGCTTCGTCTCGGCAGTGAGCCAGATGGCAGATTGAAACTGTCCTGTTCAGCTTGTGGTGACCACGATGTTGCGCGTAAAAGCATTGAACGATGCATCGCTGAGTTTGAGTACATGGCAGGATTGTCTTCTGGTGGTGTAGGGTAAGACATGTAGTTCGAGGAATAGCTTTGAGTCGTTGGCAGTTCAGTTTGTGGAGGAGGCTGCATTTGCTGAAAACCGGCCATGTTCGAAAAGAAACCTGGCTGTGGAGCGGGAGCGGCCGTTGTAGCGACTGGCATTTGATTCATGCTGTACTCTTGATGTCTAGATTTGAGCCGTTCCAGAAGAACGGCTGACTCCTGTTCGAAAATTTCTTGCAACGCACTGATTCCCCACCGTTGTTTAGGCCACTCCAGAACTTGTGAGATGTTGGTCAGGAAGACTATGGCTTTGTTGCAATTTTCTAGTAGCAAAGCGTTTGGGGATGATGGAGAACCTGGTATCGAAGAACCTCTCAGCAGCAAATCGAAGTTCGCCCACATAATATTTTGAAATTGTCGAGACACGAAACGAGCTCGGCAGAAGTCTGTATATAACAGGCAAGCCTGCAGCTCGATACTCTGGACCATCATGCGCAGCTGCTCCGAATATTCTACAGCGGCATGAAAGAATGTGATCTTGTTTAAGTCTGGGATGATATCATTCGGTATGACTTGATTGGGTGACAACACCAGGGCTTGTGAGTAAAGTGATTCCAAATAGAATGTTTGCAGGTGCTTCTGCGAGAAAGACGGAGGAAATGTCCTCTGCCAAGCTTGAATGTCGTCAACAGTCGAGGAAACGTATTCGCTCGCCACAGCCATTGTCCAAGGTTGTCGTGCTGACCAACGAGTTTTTTGGTAGAAGGCTGATTGAACCCTTCGAATATCAAACAAAAATAACGAGGGTCGAACTGATCTCAAGAACAATTGTGACGGCGATCTCGATTCCTGGTCCGTAGCGAGTGTTGGTAACAAGACGTTTGGAGCGGAATCGTCTGTAAAGGAGAACGCGAAACCAAGCGACATACTGACGACTCTGTCAATTGCGTAGGTGCAGTAGAATATTCGCCTTCTTAGATCAAGCGCTTGCTTCGAAATTTTCGTTTCGGGCGCCGGTTCGCAATGTAATCCGAGATCGACCACCAAACGTGCTGCCATGCCGATAAGATACCAGCTGTCGAAATACTCTGGGTCGACAAGAGAGTATTGAACCAGCAACAACAGCGCCTGGACTCCTACAATCGAGCCTGGATATATGACGTGCTCGGCCAAATTCATTGCAGCACTGATGTGTCGAATGGCAGCATTGTAGTTCTCGTCACCTCGCGTCTGACACAGTGAAGCCGAAGAGATGGCCAGAACCAGGCGGACCGACCAGAGATCGCAGGGTGACACAAGACTTTGAGCTTGCGAGTCCGCATAGACTTTCGACAGAGAGCTCATGTACTCGGTTTCCGAGAAGAATGGTAGCATAACGTAGATATTCTCAAAGTAGTAATTGACCAAATGAGATATGCTTTGCCTTGGTGGTAAGCTCTCGTCGTCGAAGACTGGCAGTACCTGTTTCACCGAAATCGCTTTCAGTAGCTTGGCAAAAGACATTGTTGAAGAGAAACCATGAAAATCACGAGAAGTGGCATTGACGGTCAGAAAGCCGAAATCACTGACCAGCTCATCAACACTAGAAGCCTCTTTTCTTTGACTGTTACTCATTGACTTGTGCTGGAGAGGAGGTCGTCCGTGTGTCAGCATCATGAGAGAGCTCCTTCTTGAATAGTGGTCACCCATCTTCGCATCCTCGACCTTCTTCTGCAGCCGCTGGATTGCGGTCTCCAGTGCGGCGACATAACTCCTCTCTTTGCCTCTTGCAAAATCGTCATTAGCACTTGAACAGTCTTTTGCTTTACCTGCCCGTTCGCAACCTGAGCATGCTGGCAATTTGCCATCACACTTGATCTTTGCCGATCGACATCGAGCACAGGCAGCGACTGGTCTTGATACCTTCAGCGACGGGTTGAGCAGGGCTTCGATGCTTTCGCGAGCCATCTTCGTACTGCAGGATATTCAAGGCAGTGGGTGCTAGACAGTGTGGAATAAAGGCAGTACAGAAATTCACCGGGACATTTTGCTTACGCGGAGGATCTGGTCCGATCACACTGGCGATGCTGCTCCTGAATGTGTTCGCCGTATCAGATGTTGTTCCGAGATCACGGAAAGCAGTACAGAAGCGTGATCAGAAGGGTTGATGTGGATCAAATCCTATCTTGGACAAATGTAATTAACGCTCGGCTAGATGCAATGCGAAGAACTTTACGCGTGACAGATTAAACATTTCGGAACCGCTGATGGTAGAAGAAGGCAGGTGGCAGTTGCGATTCGTACAGGGTACTTCCAAGGATAATGACCCCCAATTTTGAGCGGCAACGAATAAAGACTTCAGGTCTTTTTCATCCTTTTGTGCGGGTGCCACATCCCCCCGTCAGAAGTACATCATTCAAGTTCGACATGGACTTGGCTGTGTCATGTTGAATCATGGACTTGTGCCTTGCGCGCTTGCTCAGTTTTGCTGGCGGAACATTCTTGTTGCCAATGTGCAAACTCTGACAAGCTTGATTTGGATTTCAGTGAATGCGCAGAGCATTGGTAGTATGGTTGGCCACTGAGCGACTTGTCAACAAAACCAGATATTTTGCCGTGTTGTTCCGCGTCATTGCTGCCCACCGCGACCGCCCTCGTATACGATCTGACTCGTCTTGGCTGTGGCTCTTGTAGGAGCATGGATGGGCTGCATTTGCATTCCGAAGTCTCAGTATCCATCGGTGTTCATTGTCTAACATATGGATAACGATGGAGCTATGGCCTTCACAACAAGTGCAAGACCAGGCTCGGATCGCCCCAAGGACAAGGTGCATCACACGGTGACGGCGTGTGTGCGGTGCAGACAGGCAAGTTTGCAAGGCGATTCGGCTCGAGCAACACTGACCAGCACCGCCAGCGCAAAACTCGGTGCGATGCTACTCTCCCCCGATGCGAACCTTGCGAACGGAGCAACTCCCATTGTGAATACTTCGATTCGGCAAAGAACAAGGTCATCTCAAGAAATTACATAACCTCGCTGCAAGACACTGTCAGGCGCTTACAGGCCGAGCTTACGACACTCGAGAAAGATGAAGATTACGAGCCGGACCACGAGTCTATGGCTAGAGCACCAGGGCTGGTCAAGTTCAACCAGAGCGACGACTCCAGGTTCTTGGGGCCATCGAGCGGTATAGCCATCACTCGCTTTGTCATGGACTTTGCAAAGCGAAACGTCGATCGCAAGACTATCCGTGACATTGTGCCCGACCACACAGCCGAAGAGATCAAACAGACCTTCGACATTGAGAGTGCAAAGCCCACGTCCAAAGTGTACCCGCTCATCAGTTCTGTTGCAGCACCAAACCTGCCCAATAGTGGTCTGATGGACCAACTGCTGAACATCTACATGGTCAAGGCTCAATACATGTTGCCACTCTTGCACGAGCCCACTTTCCGACAGGACGTTAATCTGGTCTACAACGGCGGTACTGATCCTACACTCAACTTCCAAGTCAGAATGGTCATCGCAATCAGTATGCAGAAGCTAGACACGCAATATGCTGGATTGGCCGACAGCTACTATCTCGCAGCTTTGCCATATCTGACCGATGCCATTCAAAAGAAGGACATTTCAACTCTCCAATGTTTTGCACTAATGGCGCAGTACTCACTGCTCACTCCAACAAGAACAGCTGCCTATTGGGTCGTCGGACTAGCAGCCAAGCTTTGTCAGGATCTTGGACTCTGCGACGAGAAGACTATTGATAAGCCTACATCAGCCACACCCTTGAGTTTTCTGGAGATCGACATGCGCCGTCGTCTCTTTTGGATCATTACCTCAATGGAATATGGTCTTTCTCACAGCCTAGGCCGACCAAGTGCCTTTGGCGTCAGTGTCGACAACATCAACGTTGGCTTCTTCCAGCTTTGTGACGACCGCTTCATCACCGCTGAAGGCCTTCTCCCCAACCATTACCCAGTGATGAAGAAATGCATATCCGTACATTTCCTCAAGATGCGCTTACTGCAGGCTGAGATCCGTCGTACGCTGTATCTGGCAAAGCGAGATGCTCCAGTCTCTGACCAGGATCCTTGGTTTTCGAAAATGCTAAGCAAAATTGACGCTTGGATGCGAGACACACCCAAAAACGACGAAGGTAGTGGTGTGAGTGCAGCCTGGTTTGAAGGTCGTAAAAATACAATGATTGTGATGATGTACAGGCCGTCACCACAGATTACCACTCCAACTCCTGAAGCAGCGGAAAAATGTTTTCAGGCGGCAGCGTTCAATATCGGATTGCAGAAGAAGCAAGTAGAAAATAGGTTGATCGACATCACTTGGATATTCACTCAGGCAATCTTCATGGCGGTAAATACAGTTCTCTGGTCGATCTCATATCCTCAAGTCAGGCAACAACATCCGATCGAAGAGGTTCAACAATATATCGAAAACGGTTTATTGGCAATTGACATGTGTGCTGATAGGTGGCCTGGAGTTCATTCTGCACACCAACTTTACCGCAACCTCGTGCAGGCGTGTCTTCAGTCGTACGACCTACCACGTGCGGCGTCTTCACATGGTCAGGAAAATGGACCACGAGTATCGGGAGTTGATACTAGTTCTTCAGCCTCACAGACTGCTCAAAGTCCCATCAGTAGTGCGGCAACTTCCCTTCACATGCCACAGTCTCCACAATCATATCATTCGCAACCGTCCATGATCTCATCCGGACAGGTGTCGAACCAGCACTTCGGGATTTACGAGCACATGCCACGGGGTTTACAAGGTCAGCTAGGCATGCCGACAACTGTGCCGCTAAAACAAGAACTAAGCCAATACTCCTCAATTTCGCCATCAGAGCTGAATCACTCTTTGCCCTACAGCTCGCCTACATCAACCGGCAGATCCGATCTGCACTTGATCACATCCGCGCCGGCGCTTCCCTCATGGGGTACCTTGACCACCGCGCCATTCAACCCAGCCTACACAGCGTATTCCGATATGCCTCTGGACCATTCACCCTGGCTGGCATCCTTTGGTCATGAAACAGCCTATGGAGACCACGGCGGTGGTATGATGCCGTATCAAATGCAATCCTTGAACGAACAGGAGCAGTCAGATTTGATGGCTTCGTTAGAGAGGAGTCGTCTGCCTGACGTGTCTGGTCTTGTTAGTGACGCAACGACCATTTACACTGCAGGCCTGCCGTGAAATGAGCGCATGCATAGCTTGTAATCACACCATGCGCGTTGTTTCAATTTCTGCCTTGGACAGACTATCACACCGTCTTGGGGGAAGTGCAGTGTCGATGAGCAGAATGATCCGACTTTGGCCATGCAGATCCATGCATAAATCGAGCAGTTCGGCGGTCTATACAATAGACTTTCCTGAACTTAGAGTCATAGCGTCCTGCGCCTATAACTGTGGCTTGCAGGAAGAAGCCATATCAGTCATGGATACATCTTACATGACGCAGGTGCATACATGCATGCATACGGTAGGAACCGACCTACATGCAGGAGCACTCCCTGGATTCATGACACTGAATGCGCCCTTCATTGCACGTTCGTCCTCATCACAGACATTCCCGTCGCGAGGACGCCTAGCAGGCTGTCTTAATAGATGCCTCAGAATACTGACGGTAGAACGTCAGTTTTAGGCTTGTGGAATACGTTTCAAAACAAAAGAACCTGACAAAACGGGAACGACCTGTAAAGATAGCATACAGCCGCAACCGGTGCCCATGCGATCAGCATTAAGTCTTGGCCTCGAAACTGGTTGCTATTGGACAGAACAGCTGCATGCCTTAACTCGCCTTCTGTCAAAGTTGAGGAGTTTGAAATAACGCTAATGAAGCTGGCCAATGAAGATTCTGTCTGGCCCTGCTCTTTGACCCATTTCTCAGCTCCCCAAGCCAATAATCATTTGTCTTGGGACCCCAAATCTTACGTCTTCATCTTCAGCTGGGATAACTCTGACTATGATTCAGAATTCACTTGTCTGCAAGGGCCATCACCTTCCTGACACCACTCTGAAACACCATTTGAGCACATGTCCGATTCAAGCCGCGTCCGGAAAGGTGCGTTTACATCGGCTGTTTGTGCTCATCCATAATCGCGTGCATGCAATTTCTGGCAATCTCCAGTCCTTTTTAGTATTCACCATCCTCAGCGGACTCTCGACACCACGCACTTCGGCCCTCAAAGCCCTCAGCGCCATTCCCAAGCAGGCTTGAGTACAGTAATCCTATGGAAGTGGCCTAGTGCTCTCGAGTCATAGTGATGCCATCGTCGCCCGAACCCACGGGACCTTTTCTGCCTCGACGGACCAACCGATGCACCTTATACGCCTTTTCGCCGTATCCAGGAATCTGCTTGGTGTACCGTGGCGCAGTCTGCCATCTGCACTCAAATGGACGCGTACGCTAAAATACCACCCTACTGGGCTGGTGCCTTAGGCGTGATTTCAACAAAACTTCTAGAAGGCGAGTCGTGACCTGCCAAAAATATATTGATACTTGCCCCCATCACATTCATACACAAGACTACGCATCAACAACCACTCCTTACCACTCAGCGTTCAGAACTCTTCACACTCGTTCTTCTCTTTCGCCGTTACTGCCCCCTCCTTTTACCCCCCCTTCCTTCCCTGTTTATGGTCCGCTTTCTTAGTGCCGGACTTCCATCCTGTACAATCAAAAGTGTCACGTTACGCTGCTTCTTCAACACTCGCAGGACGAGTGAAAGTAATTGTCCAAAATGAATTCAGGATGGCCTTCTGCATGCGCAGACAGTGGTCTGGCGTATGTTAATCCTCGAGACGACTACCATGCAACAGCAGTAGCGAACAACGGAGTGGGATTCGAAACAATCAGCGCGAATGATATTGAGAAGCAAATCTTTGGTCACCCGGACTCAGAGGCGCATTATGGAGCAATAGTTCAGTGCCTGGAGATGGACCTGACAACATTCCAGTCCATATTGTTTCTGCGAGAACAAAGCCGGCACTCCAAAGAATTGGCAAAGCTTCATGTTTCATTCTTTAATTCTCCGCCCAGGGACATATTTAAATTGATATTCAACCTTCGATTGTTCAGTAACTATTCGGCTTCAGATACTATCCAGCGCTTCATCAGCTTCAGAGATGCGGCTGGGCAGAATCAACAAGAGGCGTGCTCGAGAAGCAGTTCAGCGCAGAAAACGGCACCAGAGGGGATGGTTTACAAATGCCCGTCGGAGAAGTGCAAAAAATCGTTCACCAAAGCCGGACATGCAAAGAAGCATCTTGAGAATCTCCACGCCGAATACCTGAAATTATATCCCGGTTGGGAGCCACAGCAGGGCCTCGTCAGTCGTCCAGGTTCATTATCACCAAATCTTGATCGTCGTCCACAATTGGACCAGACTTGCCAAGAGCAAGACCAGCAGTGTGTCAAAACTACTTCAAAGCACACGCGCTCTCACACCAATGCGACATCGATCACATCCTTTGACACACCAGACCTGAATGATATCTCACCACGATCCTTAGTGTTCAGCTCCTCCTCAGGCGAAGGAGATACCCGTTCACGACGCAACAGCAGGCCGTCTTTTCTGCTTCCAACAACGCCCCAAGACCCTGACCTGTTACTGGCATACCCCTACTACCCTCAGGCAGCGAACCCATGCATCAAACGCCAGCGGTCACCGGGGTCTTCAGCTGAAGTGTTACCACTGAACCAGGATTATGATGCATCACACGGTTCAAGGCCATCGGTATACGACAACAGCACAGGAGTGAGCCGACATCGCAGTTACAAGATTCGACGTTGATGATTTCTTTCGACGAGAAGTTCTTCGCTTTTGGCATGTTAGACGTGGTAGATATGAGCGATACCCATTTCAATTCAGCACTACTGTCTTTTTCAACCCGCCTTTCAGCATTCGAGCGTGGTGTTCTATGAAGGGACGATGTGATGTGATGCATAGGAATGATAATGGAGTCAAGCCGGTGCTGGCAGAAAATGTTTACATACTACTTGAGTGGTATTCTGCCGCTGGTCGTGCAGGTAAACAGTCGTTCACCGCTCTGATGAGCGTGCGCATTTTGAGCTTTTTGAGTTAGGAGCATAGCGGTTATCATAGCTACAGCGTAGCATAATTGGCATCTACTCAACGTCCACCAAGTCTACTACCTTGAATAGAGTTGATGTTTAGCGGTGAATGCACTAATGTTCAGGACTATAGTGCGTTGGAGGCGGCTGTCCTCCACCTCCACCCAGCTGATGAGCCAACCAAAACACTTGCCCAATAGAAGACGCGGAAGCTAAGTAGTTCGTTGTTGGAGCCACGAATCGGCTCTTGGTTTATTGACATTTCCTTGATTGCGCTTTTCCTCTGCGTGGAACACACTTCCTAAAAGGCTGCATCAACAATCATCACCGTACCTGAGTGAACGACTGCATCAAATTGCCGTACGGAGAATCTTCGTAATTCCAAAGGAGCAAAAGAGAACGCACGAGTGACGAGCATTGACGAGCATTGCGATACGGTGTCGCACGACCACTCTATTCATCGGACTACACTCTCCGACCTGTATCGCTCGGGAGAGCACCAAAGAAGGCTGCTAAGAATCGTAACTACGACCGAAATCAAAGTACCACGGATAGACGACGCTTCCCCGCCATGCTGAGCAGCTACTGCCAGTCGCAAGTTCCTTTTCGATAGCAATAACAGCATGGCATGGCAGCGGACATCATCTGCCAACCATGAATCGTCGCCAATGGCTCGAATACGGTCAAGAGCCGAATCAGACGTTGAGAAGCATTACTCCTCAGGTTGCTCGGACGAAGAAGATCCACAATCTACGACATCCTCTCGCTCAGTCTCCTCACAGCATGCGCCCATGCTCAACCGAGCCTACTCGTATAAGGACCGTTCAGCACCTCTGTTCCGGCTGCGGCCTTCAGTAATGCGATATGCATGCTTAGCCATTGCTGGGATATTGTTGTTGTTCATGCTATCACTGGTGAGACTGAGTTATTCGTCTGAGAAACAAGTACAACAAGCAATAATACAAGACAAACAGAGGCCGAAGGCGCCGGTGTGGGAAGAATTTCCCTTCCTTGAAAGATACTACGGCGGTGTACGCTCGCTCATCGCGAGGGGGCTTAACGTCCCCGAGTATCCCGGAGATGAAGATGAAGTGCCCACCAAGCTTGAGCCTGAGCCGGCGGCGACTGAATCGACGACACCGGATCCGCCTCCGACTAAAAGAGATGTGAAACGCGCTGTCCCGGGGAGCGTCATTTTCGATCCTTACCCAAAATATGTGTCTGAAGAGTACACAGCCGAGTACGGTGAAAAAGTGGATTGTTTCTTGGACGCGGAAAATACTGTACAAATACCACGAGTAAGAATATATGAAGCCATCCCACAAGGTTTCCCAAACAATGCGATGGGTTCAGCAGATCTGCTGGGCATGCGAAATGACATATGTTATGATCGTTTTGGACGCCTAGGTCCGTACGGTCTTGGTTATAGTCTGAACAGAGGTGGGAGTGGTGCATCGTTGGCGGGTGAAAGAGAAGGTGCGGAACTGGTGTGGGAGCAGTACCCCGAGGTCGATTTCAGGAGGGTGAATTGGGCGGACGTGCAGAGCAGGTGTAATGCTGCCAATGCACATAGGTTTGCCGATGTGCCAGAACGCAGGCCGCAACGGTTTAGTTCGATGGACGCTTGGAAAAGAGCAGCGCCAGACGATGACACGAAAGATGAGCCTGCTAGTCCGAAGCCTGTTATCCCAGCGACACCGAGTCCAAAGGTTGGGAAGTCGAAGTTGCCAAGGACGGCGGTGATTATACGGACGTGGTGGGACTACCAGTACACACCGGAAGATATCATCTATCTGCGGTCGATAATCTCAGAACTCAGCTTACTTAGCGGTGGCGAATACACTGTTCACTTTCTCATTCACGTCAAAGACGACAATGCTCAGATCTGGTCTGACGATGCAGTCTACAACAAAATCCTGCATGATTCCCTTCCTAAAGAGTTCCACGGTATGGGTACCCTCTGGACTGAACGGCAGATGTTCCTGGTCTACGGCGGCCTTGAAGAGTCCTGGATGCGCGACCTACCAGTCCATGGCGTATATCGCAGCACATTCATGCCTATGCAATACTTCGCCTATCAGCATCCTGAGTATGACTACTTCTGGCACTGGGAGATGGATGCTCGAAATACTGGTCATTGGTACCATCTTTTCGACTCTATTACAAAATGGGCGCGGAAGCAGCCTAGAAAATATCTCTGGGAACGAAATGCACGATTCTACATTCCTTCCGAGCATGGTACATGGGAGGATTTCCAACACATGGTCCGCATTCAAACAGACCAGGGCACCAACAGCGCGAACAATCTCTGGTCCGGTCTCCATGCAGGTGGAAAGGAACCAGGTGACAAGGTCTCCGGTGATCGACCAATCTGGGGCCCCGAACGGCCACTTGATGACGATGTCGCATTCAATGAGGATCCAAAACCACCAACAACCTTCGATAAAGACAAGTATACTTGGGGCGTAGACGAAGAGGCAGACTTGATCACATTCAACCCGTTGTTTGACCCTGATGGCACATCTTGGCTGCTTGCAGATGACACGACAGGCTATAATATCACTCGTGGCCGTCCACCTCGACGAACAGCGATCATTACCGCCTCACGCTTGTCTCGGAGGTTGTTAATTACCATGCACCGCGAGCTGAGCGAGAAACGTCACACGATGTTCTCTGAGATGTGGCCTGCCTCATGTGCTTTGCATCACGGATTGAAAGCTGTGTATGCGCCCCATCCTGTATACATCGATCGGAGATGGCCCACGCCTTACCTCGAGAAAACTTTCAACGGCGGCCGCAATGGCGCGTCTGGCGGGGCAAGGACCTCGGTATTCGGTGACAGAGAACATAACTTCAGAGGAACAACTTGGTATTACAACGCAGGCTTCCCGGAGGTATTGTGGCATAGGTGGTTGGGCATGAAAATATTCAATGCGGGTGGGGAGATCGTGGAGGTGGAGGGAGAAGGCAGGATGTGTATGCCTGGAATGCTGATACATCCAGTGAAGAGGGTTGAGCTAGTGCAGGAGGGCAAGAAAGAGGGCGATGATCCTTATGAGAATCATTTTTGAGGTGATGAAGGGTTTGGGATGTTTGGTGTCTGGAGTTTCGCTTGACTGCATAGTGTATATCTCTCACGAGCGGAATGTACAAATATTGCACATACTCTTGTTTTTTTCTTGGCTACTTCTCGCTAGCTGCGCAGTGCTTCAGAGACACTTGTGTCAATAGCCAAAATGCAATGGCTCAATGCTCAGATATGCTCACAAATAAAATTGTTCTAAGGAGAGCCAATGTCGGATTTGACACTAATTCACTACAACCGTCTCTAAAGCTAGATCCATGCTTCCAGGCAAGGTGGAAATATGAGGCAAGTCGAGCGATCACGAAAAAATGCTTCACTCCCACTCGTTCACCTGTTCAAAAGTTTAGAATAAGGACCTTGTCCCACTTTCAGGCAAGCTTAGATGGGGCATCATATTCGCACCCGGACTTAAGTGATGAAACGGATAACACTTCTACAGTCACTCTTTGGTGTTTTCATCGAAAATGACTCCATCAAGCCTACATCAAGCGTGGCAAGGCACCTTCCAGGCAGAAAAAGTCATTTCTCGTACCTCGAAGTACTTAAACGATGTAGCATCCACCTGTACGATGGCCAGATTAGCACGTATAAAATCATAACTAGTGACTTCATAACAACCATTACCCTCATTATAACTAGAGTACCCGTTTTCACCCCAGCTACTACACCACCCAAGGTTGTTGTTCTTCCAGTAACTTCGCACAGATTTATGTACCAGCAGCGACAATTGGTGTTCTGTTCCGGATGTGACACTCCTCCCTCACGTTCAAAACATGCACTCCTTCGCAGACATCGGCGGCTTAACAAGGGCCGAAGTACTAGACCCACCTTACCGCATTGTCATCTTCGACGATGAATCCGCTGTTCGTATGTTCACATCGACGCTCCGACTCCTCTGGAAACTCCCCTTCCCACCTCCAATCCCGCCCTTTCCGAAACCCCAATCAACGACCCCTGTGACTCTGAGTCCCGCGCAATCAAATGCTCCTCAGACGTCAGTTGACATTGAGACGCCAACTCTTGCCGGGGAAGCAGAACCACAAGCAGACGCAAACACGACCACTAGCACTGCAGCAGCAGCCGTTCAGCACCCTCACTCTGAAACTCGGCCTCCAACACTTGGCAATGCCTACGACGCGTACGGCTCCCTAACACATATGTCCTGGCCTGCCCGTGCCGCCCTCCTCCAAAGCCCCAATCTCCCCTCCAAAGACGATTGGCAGAGCATCTGGCGACGCCAGATAACATATATCTGGATCCATCCGTTCTTCGACTTACACCAGTACCTCTTCAACCTCAATCAGAGATCTGGCCATTGGGTCGGTCCGAGTCAGAATGCTGATCCCAGAAAAACAGTGACCTGGTTTGGGGAGGAGGTTGACAGTTTTGCTATGTTTTATAGCGAGACAGGGCGAGGGGCAGTGGTAGTTAAAGAGCCTCGATGTAATCTTATCCTGCTGCCTATATTTGTGGATGAAGGGCTGAAGGTTAGTATCAACCGGACGAACCCAGGAGATGCGGTACGACATCTGCATACTTGGGATGATAATGATGAATTTTGTGAGGCAGTGTATTTGAGGAGGGGAGTGGAGGTTGAGTTTAGCGTTCACTGGAAAAGGGTGGAGGAGTTGACAAAAGTGGCTCCAAGTCAGGAGCAGGAGCAGGAGTTGCGGGGCGAACATAACGATTTTACTGCGGATCCGAATCCGAAACTGCGAGAGAGAACCGGTGTGGCTGCTGTGTTCGTCTATGCAATGCTGTCCCAAGTATGTAGCGGTACGCATGCACATGAGCATGATGACGTTCCTTAATAGGATGATGGATGGAGAACACCATCACGAAGTGTCAGGTTTGTGTGTCGTGCTGGACCGTCTGGTGAACCAACGCTTCTGCATCCGAGCCAGTTCCGGAGAGGGCCATAGTTTCGTTCAGCTGAGATGCTATGACAATGCTCAAAGAGTGAAGGATCAGCGAGTCCTAGCTTGTTCGAGACTCTAGTTGATCTAGATTGCATTGATTAGTTGTGGCCATAAACCTGTGCGACTTGACTCGACTCTCGCTGATTTCGGGTCACAGTTGACCCTCCTGCTCGTTCTCGCGCGGGTTAAATCTTTCTCTAGAGACGCCACTTTCTGTCTCAATGATAACAAGTTGACCCTACTAGAATTGAGTATTCTTCATTTCATCGTCCCACTGACATGTTGCACTTGAAACCAATATTTCAGATTCAAGTAGGCCAAGTGAAGTTGTACTCGGCCCGTGTCAACGCAATGAATGTTCTGAAACAGTAAATGTGACTTTTTGTGGTACAACCCCATTTCCTTGTCTACCTCTCATGACACAATATTATTCAGAATCCTGCGATCCGCCGCTTCTTCTTTCCTCTATCTTTCTCCCCTCCTCTTCCTTTATCTTTACTAGTCCTCGTACCAAAGACGCCTCGTTCCGGCTGTGTCAATGTTATGCCACCCATAGCTTGACTCGAGCTTTCTGGTTGTCCTTCGTTCGGATCACTTAGAATTAAGCCATGAGGTTGGCTCGTGCCCTGTGCCGACCTTGACGGTTCAATGGTTGGAAGTCCTGGAAGTTGTGGAAGTTGTGGCGGAATTGTTGACGAACTTCTGATTGGCAACATTCCCATACCTGCAACTCCAAAATCATTTTCTGCTCTAGTGCTTTGAAGTTGTACTTGAGGTTGTGTGCTGGCAACAGTAGGTACGATAGACTTTCGATCCTTGTTTTCCGCCAAGTGGTCTTGAACGTTCCCCGCTCGCTTTCTCGCTTTCGATAACCTCTCTGCTTTGCGTCTTGCCTTGGAGTCTCGTGTCGCTGCAGCAGACGGATCGAGGACACCACCAGATGCTGGGACCATTTCCGCGGCTGCCCAGTCGTAGCTTTCCGGATCTACATCCACAGCTTCTGGAAGATGTGCTAGCATGCCCGGGATATGATCTTTCACTGACTGGATTGCTGCTGGAGGTTTAGATATAGTGGTAAGGGCAGAAAGCCTTGAGATGGCTATTTCCAAAGGAGCTTGAAGTGAAGGTAGCGTATGTGTACGTTCAGAAATGAACGCTGAGGGTTGTGGCTGGCTTGCAGAGATTTGAGCAATCGAGGAAACTTGATGTATAACTGAATGGGCGTGAACGGGTTGTATAGGATCACTCAGGATGATTGCATCGCTCGATGGGATGTCCTGGCTTTCAACCTGAGCCTGAGATTGGTAGCCTAGATTCACTGAAGGGTCGGTGTATGGCGTCTGCCGTCGGATGGTATGGCTTGACAAATGAAGGTCAAGTGCTATCTCGCGAGCCAGGCGTTCGTGGTGGACTCGTACTCGATCTGGAATATTTTGCGTAAGAGATGAGACATAGAAATCGAATATCTGTTCGTACGTTTGCACAAGTAATTGGTCTGACAGTTCATGGACGTCTGAGACATGTATATAGGCAGCGAATTGACTTTTCAGTGACTCGAGGGTTTGGTTAAAGCCCACAGAAACTGCTTCAATGTCCTCGACTTTTGGTATTCCGGTTAGAAACTCGAAAACTGTGATTGCAGCGGACAGGTGGTTCGCGGCATCTGAATTTTGAAATGCTTCAGCTAGTCCTTGGAGAGCCTGAATCAAGTGATGCTTCTCTGATGCCGAAGTCTTGTTTTCCGAGACATGCAAATGGTCGAGAATCTTTGACATCTGTTTCGATGACAGGACGGGCCTGAAGGGTTGTCCTGTATCTCGGTTCAAGGTCTGAAATAGAACAGAAGGTTGCAAATTTGGAGAGTCAGGAATGACAAAGCCTGTGAGATCGTCCTCATCGTCCAACTCATCCACACGACGCTCGCTTTTGGATCGAGTACCACGTTCGGGTGGAAGTCGAAGAAAAGGTCTGCTATGAATACTGTCCGGACGACCTAATGCTGGAAGTAGCCATTCTGCTAGAACTGTGCTGACAGCTAGATTTTCATGAAGTACGGTGATTCGGAGCAATTTTGGCAGATGCAAAGTCGTAGTATTTTGTCGCGAAGATACATCGACCAAAGTTAGTGAAACGTTGCTAAAGCTGCTCGCAGGTAGATTGGCCAGCTTAATAGTCGTTGGGTCGGAGGAGACGACAGACTGCTTGCCATTCACTTTTATGAGACGCAACTGATATAGTCTAAGTAGCAGAATCGAACTCGAATAGAGCGCAACAAGTGTATCTACTCCCCGTGTCGCCGTAGCTATTCTCAAAGATCTGTCAGTTGAACTGTAGAAGTGCTGCCATGCGCAAAGGAGTGCCGGTCCCTTTTTCTGGCCAGCATCTCTCCACTCATTTTGTGCAAGGTCGAACAGTAGAAGCTTCGAAGTAGTTAACACGAAGCATAAGTTGATTTCGGGACCAGGTTTCACATCCAATATGTATGAGGATTCCTTTTGTATATCAAGTCGAATATCAATCGAGCACACCTCGTTGCCTTTTAGGTCAAACAGCTTAGCAGCTTGTCGGTTGCAGATGAGTAGGCGGCTGATGTCTCTGCTATTGCCCGATAGCCAGAGTACTTTGTGCCAACCATCGAAGTACGGCGCTACTGCATCAGGCCGCCTCCTGTGAGTCCATGAGAAGATTTTCCCAAATGTTTTGAGATGTGCTTGATGGAGTACACGAGCAGTATGTGATCGACGGCCCTTGACATTCCAAGTACTCCAGTTACCTTGGACGTCGATAATGGCAATGTTTCGTTGATTATGAGGATGAAAAGCGACATCTGCATGAAAATGGCCACCAGTTGCAGCTGTGTCAATTGGGACAAGCAGGTTCAAGGCTATTGTCGAGAATTCTGAATCAAAAAATGAATTTCGTGGTATAAGGGGCTGGAAAATGCTTGTCCTTGAGGCTTGTCGAACTGCTAAAAATGTGTTACCATTTCCCTTCTGGTCCAGGGGTGAGAAGACAGCTTGTAGAATTGATTCAGTGCCTGCCCATGTGGCGTCGGAGTTGCTAGGGACAGACGGAATAGACAACTTCAAAAAAATGCCGTCATCATCTTCGTGATCGAGCGATTGTCGTCTGAGAATTGCAAGATGGAGCACGTTTGCACTGGGTCCTGTAGCGACAACATAGATAGGGAGTTTCAGGTTGCCAGAATCAACACCGCCAGCGCCGAGCCATACAGCACTACCAAAGTCAAGAAGCTGACTACTTGGAGCATCTAAGCTGTGTGCCTGGTCCTCCCTAACAGCATGCCTGAGAATGAATGATGCTGCGGCAAATTCAGGAATTGGTTTGACGAGCTTGATTGCAGCTCGAAGACTTGACTTGGCCGAGTCGGTATCGGCACGAATTGCTTCAATGACGGTCTCAGCAACATCCAAAAGTCTTACAGATTGCCCTGTGTTCCTATTATCCTCACCATTGATTTCATCATTACCTTTGGTACGTCCATGATCACCGCGTCGAAGGAAGCTCCATATCTGATCTTGTCGATCGTAAGCTGCAGTGCCAAAGTGTCCATAGGAGAGAGTGTTCGATTCGTGTGTATGTCGTTGAAGCCATTGGCGCTCTTCTTCAGCCATATGACTTCAACCAATGTACTATGCTTGCTCCTAGAATTGGCGTCAAACGCTGAGACATATTTTCCTAAAAATGGTACGCGCGTCTAGGAGTTGCGCAGATATTAAGCCCCAATGCATTTGTCTTTAAAGATAGAAAGGATAGTGAAAGTATTCCTCCGGTCATTTAAGAGGTGAAGACTTCTGCTAGCAAAGCAAAAAGAGTGTGTACCATGCCATTTAAAACCGGTGCGCCACAAATGTGGCTTATTGGCGCTTGGCGTAAGCCAGCAAAATGGTCTTTAGTCTATGCCTTTTTCAGCTACAACAAGAATCTCATGCTATAAAGCTCTCTAAAGGTATCAATGTCATTCGTACCAGTTGATGAATGAGTGCGGAATTGATAGCCGAGCTTAGGTGTACTCAATGAGCCATTGTCACATCTTATCCGCCGCCAGCTCCCATTCCTGTGCCTTCTTCACGGCACGTATTGTATCTGCCTCCGTTAGCCATTTCTCAATCCTATCCGCTGTATCCCCAACTAATTTTGCATACGTCTCACTCACAAAGAACAAAGACGTATGCGCAACTACTTCATCCATATTCTCCATGTATACTCTGACCCACGTTGGATCCCTCTGTCCGGTTCTCGAGTCCTTAGCCGGTAGAGTACAGAACTTGCGGTCTCGTTGTTTCTTCGGGGCTTTCTCAGGCTTAACGGAACTTTTTTGTTGGGCTCTCGCATCTTTCTCAACTTGCCTAGCTAGTGCAGCATCGTAAGCTTCCTGGTTGAGCGTGGCTTCTCTTTTGATTTGCTCATTTTGCGTGCCTTGCTCGAGTCGCTCCTTCTCCTTTGCCATTCGTTCAGCTTCCTTCTTTAGACGTGCTTGCTCTTGCTGCTCGTGCTTTGAGAGGCCTGCTGCTCCTTTCTCAATTTCCTTCTGACGTGCTTTCTCGAGCTTGGCAAGGTGCTTCTCGCGATCTCGGACAGTCTTTTCATGGTCTCTTTTTGCTCGGTCATAGGACTTCATAAGACGTTCATGCTCTTTCTGTGCAAGTTTGAGGGTTGACGGGTCAGCTGTTGTGTAGGGTGTTGGGTCGAATGGTTCTGGAGCGAGAGGGGGAGAGGGCAGGGGCGGGAGTTGGATGTCGCTAGTCTTGGTGGATGATATTGTCGATAGTGTTTCTGCGGATGCAACGGATGGCTGGAAGCTACCCGTGGGAGATACTGATTCAAATCCGGAGCCGTCTTCGACGGAATACTCCTCAGGTATTCCCTTCTCACCTAGTGTCGGGGATGGTGGTTCTGCTACTGGGTCGATATGTTGCATTTCCAGCTCTACATCCTCACCAAAGTCATCCAGCTGTTCATGGTCTGCTAGATCAAGCTCGCTGATGTCCTTTGAGATGATTCTGTCTCGAGTGTGCTCCTCAACCGAAATTCTCGGTGTTGAGAGTGATGGTCTTGCTGGACTCTGCCCGCCATCACCAGTTACACCAAGGTTGGTCATCTCGGTCTCTGCTACGAGAGTTTTGTTCTCGCTTGGCGGTGGTTGCTGTTTAATACGACCGGTACTGGCTGTGTAATAGTTGACGAACCTCACCCGCGGTATGATTTTCCCGCTCGTTGTGCGCTTACCAGCCAGTTCGTCAACGTCTTCGAGTGGTCGAAATGAATTGTAACGCTTTTTCAACCCATCATAGTCAGCAAGACAACCACCAAACTCGAGATGAGACTTCACATAAGAAGTGGCAGCTTTGTTCAAATCTCCGTAGTGCTTGGTAAGGAAGTAGAATGCTTGGTCGAGCTTGCTTTTACGTATAGGTAGGTTCACATCGTTGCTATAAGCTGGATTGTAGTTCGAGTCGACTGGCTCGGATTGAAAAGGATTGAATGAAAGTGGTGCAGAGCTGCTACTCTGATCTGAGGTAAGAGATTGTGCTGTCGCAGGAGCAGGTCTGAACAAGCTTGCAATACCTGTGGTAACGACACCAGGATGCATGCCAAGGAAAGGGGTATCATATGCGATATGACCTAGAATTTTATGCTGAAAAAGGTCATTGCTGCCTGGCCGGTGAGATGGTAGAAGGGCGACTTCCGCAGCGAGAATCCCGCCAAGACTATGTCCGAGCAAAATGATATCTGTACTGTCTGATTCATGTGGCGTGAGCCAGTTGCTGAATGCATCGCGAGCATAGGAAATGTTCTTCCTTGATTGGTAGCGTGGATAGATCTTGGTATGGACGACATGTGACTCGGACAAAGTCATTGATAACAGGTTGTGCACATGCGCGGGGAAGCTTTTGAAGCTTGTCTCTGTGCCCATAAAGCCATGGATGTAGATCAGGAGTAGCTTTCGTCGATTTGGTCCGGCAGACTCAACGGGTCGAAGTGACTGCAAGCTTGACGTTCTTGGATCATCAAGACCAGTGCCACCGGAGTATGGATGGTCAACATTGCTATTAGCAGCATAATGGGTATGTGGTGTTAGATGAATAGTGTTCTTTCGTGGCACTGCTGGTGACGGTCCTTCAGTGCTTGACCACGACGAAACCGACGAGGCTATTGATGGCGATCTTGGGGGTAATGCTGGAGGGTTAGGCATCTTTGCGATGCCAGATTTATGCTCATTCACATTTTTGAGGATGCGAGCAAGATGATATTCCTGCCTTGGTGCATCAGGACGCAGCCAACACAGCCCATGCAAGTCGTATTTTGTTTCACCAAGACTCGAATACGCGTGTTTACGTCGACGTCATCGTGCATACCTTGACATTGCCTTGTTCATGTTGATGCCTCGCAACAGCTTCATGGCTCCATCTTACACACGACTAGGCAAGCAGCTTTGGATGTTGAGTAACGTCTTTTGCAGAACTATCGAACGCCGTGCTTTCTACTAATGTCACTATGGCGCCCTCAATAGAGATTTCTATTCCGTCGACAACAATCTCTCACACCTCGAAACCGTACACCATCTATACAATAACCATCCGCCTCCCCCTCCGCTCCTACACCCTCCAAAAGCGCTATTCGGACTTCTTGAACCTACACTCCTCCCTCAGCGAAACCGTTGGCGCTACTCCTCCCGCCACTCTCCCTGGCAAATCCTGGTTCAAGTCCACCGTATCCTCCCCCGAACTCACCGAAAGTCGTCGTGCGGGTCTAGAATCTTACCTTAGGACCCTAAACTCTATAGATGACTCGCGCTTTCGCAATACCTCCGTCTGGCGTACTTTCTTGAACTTGCCTTCTTCATTCGCGAGTCAGACGTCGAGTAAAGCTGGCGAGTTACATTCTACGCTTACCGGGCCTGGGTCAGGCGCACCAGTAACGGACCCGACGGTATGGCTGGACACACATCGGGACCTGAAAACACACCTTCATGATGCGAGGTTGAACCTCACGAACCGGGATCAAGCATCAACACCGCAGAAACAGCATGAGGCAGGCGCGGCAGCGAAAGCAAGTCTCGTAAAGGCTGGCACGTTGTTGAAAGGGCTAGAAGACGGGTTGGCATACCATACAAAATCCACAACCCCTGCGTCGAAGCGTTTAGGCGCAGGAGAGATAAGGCGGCGAAAAGATCTTCTTAGTGCTGCAAAGAAAGATCGTGATGCCCTGGAGAACCTACTCAACGTAATGGTTACGAAATCGAAACTCGATACTGCCGTCGCAAGCATTGAAGACCACGCCTCTCTACTGTCCTCCAACAATACCAATGGTACGCACTCAACAGAGTTCCACTCTTCCTCGTCATCAAAGCAACCGGCCCGTTCCGGTCGTGTCCTTGGCAAAGAGACGGCAGAAACACAAGGTCTTGATAACCAGGGTCTGTTACAGCTGCAGAAGCAAAAGATGGAGGATCAGGATTTGGATGTCGATGAGATACGGAAAATCGTTCAAAGGCAAAGGGAACTGGGCATTGCTATCAACCAGGAACTTGAGGTTCAAAATGAAATGCTCAAGATGGTGGATGAGGATGTAGACAGGGTTCAAGGCAAGATTGATATTGCAAAGAAGAGGATTGCAAAGATCTCTTAGATGGAGAGTGGCTGGGGCATATGGTGGTGATAACAGTGCGAGCAAGTTCTGTTTCGACGGTCGTAGAAGGAAGAGGATTCGGCAGTGATATCGAACATGGCCATCCGACATTGGATTGTATCGTTACAGCGTGGCGTCATGGCCTAACCGGGTATCCATGCTCACCTCCCGTTTGGGAGTATGATGGTGTATATGGGAGTCATCTTGAATAATACTTTCATTTAGAAAGGAGCATTGAAACTGTCTTATCGAACTCCCACAACCAATGCATCCTGCATTCAGATCACCCCTGACTGACATCCCGCTTAGATCATCTCTTTTTTTCTAGCTTTCTGTCACATCTATGCTCCGTGCCGGCTCCACGCATTCATCACTTCCTCACATTGTCGAACACACATACATCAGTACTTCAGTTCTTGTGTCCAAAAATGCCTATCCAGTCCCAGTGGCGCAATGGCGGCGTGTCTGACGTAAGTAGAGTTACCCTCCTAACCCGAATATTGTACTAACTCCCGCAGTACGATTGGGGTTAACCGACCCTGAAGGAGATTAGCAATACAGGTTGCTAGTTTGCGCTCTCAACTTGGTTGAGAGTATTTCGTCTGATCAGGAGGTTGCGAGTTCAAGTCTCGCCTGGGACCTTTCTTTTTGCTGAACTTAGGATATGATTGAGGGTAGTGATGTGAAGAGGATACATGCTGAGGTGAGTCACGTGAGATTGGCAAGGAGACTGGGAAGCAGGCAATGCAGCTCTGCGGAATCCGATACCATGGTTAGAGGGAAAGCCACCATCGTGTTTCTGTAATCGTTTTTATCTTGCTTGGCATGTTACTTGACAAGCATGACTTGGCTCTGCCTTTACAATAGTCCAGTCGTATCCACCCACGAGCGAACATATTGAATGATGAAATGAGTCTATCCACCATCAATGACAGTTCACCCATTCTTTCATCCTTGTGGCACAGGTGGTAGCGTGTTTGGCTTCAAAGATCCTGAAAGAAGCAGGTCACACTAACTGTGGGAACCGACTCGATGTATTGTCTGACAGATGTGGTGATATCAACAAGGTCTCGGTTCAAGTCTGAGTAGGTGGGACGTTCTTTTTGCTTTGTGACATAAGTGGTCGCTTGTGGAAGATGCCCTTGCCTTCGAGGGTTCTGAATCAATAGGGCATATATCTAGGGAGCAAGCAGCTTTAACTCGAGTTATTCGTGGCGTACAGAGGTCATGTTGCCGGATATAGGCCTCGAAGTGAGGATTCATTGAGGCTCCCGTAGTTACTACCACTGGTGAAAATATCTTTCCTCTCACAGCATCCTCTCCCCTAGATAAAACCCATACCATACAGTCGTAATACATCCCACCATATTCACTAGCGAACTCATACCATGCAAAACCGCGAACTTTTTGTTTAAATCCTGCATTTTCTGGGTATGTGGCGGCGGATCCCAACTCTTCTTGCCGTCTCTCGTCTCCTGATGTTTTCGTTCCTTCATGCACTTGGTGGTCATAGGTCCAATAACAAACCAATTCGCCGCGCCTGTCAAAAAGGTTACCAACAGTGGAGTGAGGACATGTAGTCGGTGAGCTGGTTCAAGAACACCAGCTATACTAGACTGAGTCATTCCTATGGCAGTGCGTTCGGCGGGGAAGGTTAGGGCGAGGAGAACTGGGAGTGCGGTCTGCATGCTGAAGTAGATCGGAAAAAGGGCGGATTGCAGAGTAGCGAATTGGGCGCGTGGGAGGGAGCGAAAAGAGACTATGCCAGCAATGAAAGACTGAAAGATCTCGCTGCCCAGGAGAGTGCCATAACTAGAACAGCAGTTAGTTGGATCGAGGTTGACAATGAGCTTAAAGAGTGAGCAACCTTATGATATGATACGGCGCTGCCGAGTAGAGGACCGAACCTTGCGGCATATTTGGACAGAATTTCCTTCGATAGTTAGGTTAGAAGGAGGGACGAAGGAGAAGTGTGAAGAGCAAGAAGATGTCGTGCCATTCTTGATGTAAATAATGACGCCAACGACCTATGCCACCATACCTTATCAGCTAAATTAACTTGTTATCGCACGTGTTCTCGCGCTACCCAAAACGCGTCTTCTGCCTGCAAGCGCGCCCGAGGGTTTTGCGTCATCTGGTAGCCGTCAAGCCATAAACAGCCATATGAAGGCTTAAGGGTAGCAGCGGTGGAAACACTCGCCGTCGTGAGAAGCTACGAGCAAGCCTATTGCGCGCTCGTGAAGGCTGCGGCGAGCATATTGCAGGCTAGAATCCTAATCGTGACTGTTATTTCCAACCCATTTCCACTCCTCAAGCCATCATCTTCAACACCACCCCAATACCAACCCTCCAGAGCTGCTCAATCAATTCGCACAGCCTGTCGCTTGATTGAAACACCAAGCCCTTTTCAACGTTGTTAAGATGGCTGACAAGGAATGCAACGTCTTCATCATCGACCTTGGCCGGTCCATGGGTCAGAAAAGACACGACCGAGAACAATCCGACCTTGACTATTCGCTACAATATGTCTGGGACAAGGTCACCAATTATGTCTACCTTGGACGTAAAGGTCTTGTCACAGGAGTCATTGGCCTTCGAACGGATAAAACCAAGAACCACATGCAGGAAGAGGGTGGCTATGAGAACATCACCCTCATTCAATCGATACAAAACATAACTATGCCCGAACTACGCCGCTTACCTGGACAGCTACATGCGAACACCACCGATTCTGGAGATGCGTTATCTGCAGTGATACTAGCTGTCGACATGATAATGAAGCATTGCAGAGACCTCAAATTTGCCAAGCGGATTTACCTTATCACCAATGGAACAGGACCACTGGATGCAGACGATATAGAACAGACTGCTGCACAGATCAAGCAAAACAACATTCAACTTACTGTGCTCGGCGTTGACTTTGATGACCCAGAGTACGGTTTCAAGGAGGAGAATAAACCATTTCAGAAGCAAGAGAATGAGAAGGCTCTCAAAAAGCTGGTTGAGCTAAGTGACGGCGTTTACGGAACAATGCAAGAGGCTATAGAAGGCATAGCAAGGCCACACATCAAGACCACCAGATCAGTTCCGACGTACAAAGGCCAGCTCAGACTCGGAGATCCAAGTACTTACGACACAGCAATCACCATTGATATTGAACGCTATTTCAAAGTCTCTGTTGCCAAACCCAAAACTGCTTCTTCATTTATTGTTAAAGATGGAGCACCATCTCAAGCTGCTGATGGCGATAATCTTGCGGTCGTAAGAAACGCGTACTCTTATTCAGTGAAGGACGAATCAGCCCCTGCAGGCAAAAGAGACGTTCCTAGGGAGGAGTTGGCCAAAGGTTATTCTTATGGTCGTACAGCAGTTCATATCGCTGAGTCTGAACAGAACATTACTCGGCTCGAGACTGAGCAGAACTACGAGATTATTGGCTTCATCCCGCAAGAGAATATTGAGCGATACATGTTTCTCGACAGCACGAATATGATCGTTGCGCAGAAAGTCAACGACAAAGCCGCCTACGCTTTGTCTTCCCTTATCCATGCACTCTTTGAATGTGGCTCTGTAGCCATAGCACGGCTAGTCAAAAAAGACCTCGCAGATCCACAGCTCACTGTACTCTCACCATACATCACAGAAGACATTGAATGCCTCATCGAGAACGGCCTGCCTTTCGCTGAAGACTTACGCGTATACCGATTCCCACCTCTGGACAAAATCATCACTGTCTCTGGCCGAACCTTAACGTCCCACCGCAACCTGCCATCCGACAACCTCTTGTCTGCGATGTCTGACTATGTCGACTCAATGTCCCTGATAAGCAAAGACGTGACACCACCTGCGGAGCGCTTCGCCATTGAAGATTTATTTTCACCACTTCTGCACACCATTGAGGGCGCAATCAAATACCGAGCCGTTCATCCTTCTGAACCGCTCCCACCCAAATCAGACATTCTACTCGAACCGTCCCATCAGCCATCCGACCTTGTCGACAATGCCAAAGCCGCTCTAGACCACCTGATCAAAGTCTCGGATGTCAAGAAAGTCCCACCAAAGAAGAAAGGCCGCTTTCGCACCCGTGAAATCGAGAAGCCCCTATCAGGTCTCGACGTTGATGCACTCCTCAAGAAGGGTACACAAAATGGCACTTCAAAGAACTTTACTATCGATCCTACAAATGCCCTACCTGAGTTCAGACGTGTTATGGACCAACCTGATGATGAGGAACGTGTAAAATCCGCCGTGAAGCAGATGGGCAAGATCATTGAGGACCTCATTGCGAAATCCTTCGGCGAACAGAACTATGCTCAAGCACTAGAGATGCTGGGTGTGGTGAGGAGTGAGATGGTCGACTATGAATGGAGTGAATACTATAATGAGTTAGTGAAAGGGTTGAAGAGTAAGTTATTGAAGGAGGAATTGGGTGGTGATCGGCGGGAGTTCTGGTATGAACTACGAAAACATAAGCTTGGCTTGATTGATGACAGCCAGGCGGAGTCGAGTAACGTGTCAAAAGACGAGGCGTCACAGTTTTTGATGAGTAAAGTATAGCCAGCAATTAATCAAATGCTCAGCGAATGCTTGATGATTTGCGGACAAAGTGAATCAAATAATCATGGAATTATTTTCCGAGCCCCTTTATTCAAGACTTCCCGATTGCCTTCGTCAACACCTTCATAACCGCGACGAACTGGTAACACCTCTGGCTTTACTCAACTTCAGCGCCTCCCTCACTCCGAGGTCAATCATCACATCTTCCGAGCCACCAGGCACAATCAACCCAATGACACCTCTTGAGATAGCCTCAATCCTAGCACCCTGCCCCGTCTTTGTGAGCCCCAGACCGCCCATGATCTTCACGCATTCATCAGCAACATACTTGCCCACCATTCCCGCCTCGACCTTTAGCAGCGCTGTCGTCCCACCCAGCAACCTGTTCCCATCCTTCTCACTAAGGTGGTCAAGCTCATATACAATCTGCTCCGCCCAAGCCTGCAGGGCATCCACTTTCTTCCCACATATCCCCAGTTTGTGCCGCACAACAGGTTGTGAAATGAGCGTCTGCCCGAATACCTCGCGCTTCAGCGCCCATGCAAAGGCATCCTCGAGACAAGTCCTGGCACCCCTTAGAGCTTGGAACACGATCCAAATTCTCTCATGGTTGAAGTTTGACATGATGAACCTGAATCCGCCGCCTTCGTTTCCGATCAGGTACTCTACCGGCACCTTGACATCTTCAAATGTGATGTAAGTCGTCGCACTGAGTTTCCCAGCTCCAATCTCGATCTTCCTGCAGTTAATACCCGGCAAATGTCGATCGATCAGTAGGAAACTAAGACCTTCGGCACCTGGTCCGCCCGTGCGTACAGCAGCACAGAAATAGTCACTGAAGATGCCGTTGGTGATCCACTTCTTCTCACCGTTGACAATGTAGTGTTTGCCATCGGGCGTCTTTTCGGCTGTGGTGGTAATGTTGCGGACGTCGGAGCCGGCGGATGGTTCTGTGATTGCAAGCGAGATCCGCTTTTGGCCTTGAAGGATTTGTGGCATGATCTTGGCTTGAAGTTCTGGTGAGGCATATTGGCGGAGTGGTGGTGCACCAACAGTCTAGACAAAGATTCGTCAGCATATAGAGAGAGCATTGATGAAAGAGGAGACATACCAAGCCGACAAAAATGCTCGAAATGGCACCTCCTCGGTACAGCTCATCCCACAGCACCATATCGTGGAATCCGTCCCATTCCTCAGGCTTGATTCCCCCGATGATTGGATAGCCATACCATTCTTTGGGAATCTTACGGCCGGCGGAAATGGGCATCAGAAGACCGTCCTGGGCACATTTAAGGTATACCTCCTTGGGGACCTCGCCGGCTGCTTCCCATTCTTCGGTGCGGACGTTGTCTTCAACCCATTTGCGGACAACATTTCTGAGATGGCGGTGGGAGTCTTTGTAGTATGGGGATGGTCGGCCGTGGTACCAGGGTGGTTCGGCCCAAGGAAGGGGGCTGCCGAAGGTATCGGAACTCATATTCAAACAATTTTGGTCGGGATCTTACTCTTGTACGTAGGTAAACTTTATCATGAGAGGAGAGTTTGATCTAAAACTTTACATGAAGCACAACGTATTTGAATGCTGTTCCTATATTGTCTCGGCTGGAGTGTCACAAGGATACCGAGGCAGCTCACGGCTTTTGTTTCAGGGTCCGACCCCGCTTGCCCAGTTTATGCAAGGTACGGACCCACTGATACCGAATGCTGCCTTGATGCCTCCTGCCATTCTACATTCGCCATTCAATAAGGAATTGATTTCATGCAGACTGCTTGTTTAACATTGCGGTGTTTGTTTGATGCGTTCCAGATTCACACACAAAGATGTTAGCTCAATCAATCACCTATATCCTATCGATTTCAAAGTCTCGCTCTGTTGTCCTCAAGATATCGTTGTGCTTCCTGCACCGCATCAAAGTCAAGCACCCATTTAACGAACGCAACACTGTGGAATTTTGCGTTCATGTCAGCAGCGACATGAGTTAAGTCCTTGACCATAGTTTTGCCAACCTCTGACTTCGACGCAACCGGCACCCCTGTGAACATAGCTGTATTCCATTTCGCGTATTCCTTGATTCTTTCTATTCGAGGCTTCCGTATAGTCTCCCAAGTCCTGACGATTTCTGGTATTCTTTCTGAGGCATGGCTGTTCGCATGTTCTATTAGGTGTTCTAAGACTGCGATACTCTCCACAATCATGGAATAGCCTTGTGCTGCATTTGGCTGCATCGCGTGCGCTGAGTCCCCAAGAAGCACAATCCTTCCACTTTTACTAGACCAGCCAGGCAGATTTGGCATTTCTGCTAGCCGCCAACGATCGCAATCATCTGCCATTTCCAATGCTGCCATCAGCTCTGGACACGTGTCTTTCTTGCGATACCATCTTCGCACCCATTCAATATCTCCATCCTCGTCCCAAAGACTCTTTTGCTCACTGTCCGACTCACCTTGAATCCCAAAGCGGCCGCTCCAGACCTGCAAAACTTGATTCCAACGTCCGACAACAAATGTCTTCTCGTCCATCCAAATATTGATCGCCATGTTGTCTGTCAGTGACTTTGCCATTGCTGGATTACCAAAGATCTGTTCTGCCGACAGTTTGATGCCGTAGCAGGTGATATCACTCACATTGGGCACAATTTCGTTCCCAAGGATTTGCCCTCTCGTCCTACTCCAGATACCGTCCGCAGCCAGTATCATATCAGCTCTCAAGACCGTACCATCGACCAGTTCGACGTGTGGCTGTTGTAAATCGTCGTTAACCATGCGGACACTCTTTCCAAACTGCATATCAACACCTGCTCCAATTGCTTTTCGATAAAGCATCTCGATCATGTTTGTTCGATGCGTGCCCCAGTCAGGCACTTCGCTAGCATTCTCAACCACGCTTCTCGTAGCAATCCCGCCAGTTTTCAAGTCGCGCAATAGCACGGTGGGCGTAGCGTCGCTGATCGCACGCATGTCCGGTTCGAGGCCCCACGAATGCAGTATGCGAGTGGCACCCGGGCGTATGCCGAGACCTGATCCTTGCGGTGAAAGGTGTTTGCGCTGCTCGACAACGATGACATTGTGACCTCTTCGAGCGAAGCAGAAGGCTGCTGTCAAGCCCCCTAGGCCAGCACCTATGATGATGATTCTCATGTCGGTTTATGTGCCAGAGCACGGCTATGCCCTAGTAGTGCGCAGAACGACCGGTGTTTGTCTCGTCAAGAATGTGAGTCGAGTCATGACTCAATAAAGTCTTTGGACCTTTTCGTGGAAAGTATAGAAACATGCTTATTTTTCTTTTTTTTTTTTAGAACAATGGTCGCCTGAAATTTGATGAACGGATTCTCGTTGGCATCGAGCATGCTTTGCCCTAGCTGCCTTGATATTGGAAGTATCCGATAACCAATCTAGTAGTTACCGCCAGGAGTTTCCCGTGTCATGTTTATGGACAAAACATCACGGTGGTTGGCGAGCAATGGGTTATATGGTACAGTCAGGGGCCTAAATTTACGCGTTTCTCCACTCAACATCACTGTGCCGTTACCATATGGTCGGCTATCAGAAAATTCTCTCACCCACCGATTTGTAATTACAAACGTCCAAGACATTGGTATCTGACGGCCGTGACACGCCTCGTATAAAGGTACCAAGGACAATTCCTGTCAAGGAGCAGTAGTACGTAGATTCTCCAGCAGATGTTCGCGTGTCCGATAGCGTTAAGAATAAGTACTACCGAAGAAAAGGTAGCCGTTCACTACAGCGCGCATATACTCTACACTGAGGTTTGAGAAAAGATCGCATAAAACCTTCTGTGAAACTGGTGGTCTAGACGTGATAAAACTGGTAAAGAAGTGCATAAAAATGAGGCTCTCACTGTATTGCATCGAAAACTTAGTTCGGCTCACCATTACGACCACATCAAACCTTCTTTCACACTCACTGCTAAAGTGTAAACACACTACGTCCTAGTGGTCAAAGCGTTTTGATATTAGTCGGCACTCACGTTCGACGTGACAAGTCAGATCACCCGCTGCAGTTGGTTTCCCATTGTTCGAACAAAGCATGATTGAGTACAAGGCCACAATAGTCACTCTTTGAAAATGGATTGTCCTTATGGTGTATGAATCCCGAGAACAAAGAGCGTGTCGACGACTCTTGTCTTATCAAACAAAGACACATTCAATTATCTTGTGCCACTCGTGCCTTCCTTTGAGAGCTTGTGACCTGTATAAATTGCTAGTCACCCCAATTCTGAAGTCTCACTATTGCTTTCACCTAACTGAATCTCACAACACAGTGGTCTAACTTGAAGGAACCTCGACCATAACGAAGAAGTAAAATGTGCCGCCGAGTTATTGCATACATCTGTTGCCGCCGCTGTATGAAAGTTTACGGGTCATATCGAGATGGTGGTGAACGATGCCAATTTGCAGGGACGCAAAATTGTCATGTCTCAGTTCAGTTGGTAAGGCAGCGAGGCGATGAGTATTGCTCCGCGGATTGTGAGCGACGGATGAGGCGCGAGAGAGGACAAAACAATAGTGGTGGTGGGAACTAAAAGCCACGCCCAGTGCAAGAAGCTTGTTCATATAGTCTAATCGGTGGGAATGAAGCGTTAGAGCGGGTCTCTGGCATTTATTCCGTCGAGTGGCATTTGACAAGTTAAGGTATATGAAAGAACAGACTACTCTGCTTTTGCGACAGTCTGTTATGTAACTCAGCTTGACCCGCTGTGAAGTCAACCTTGTCATAACACGACGGTCCAAAAGAGCGCAAAGTTCTTTTGGCGACGACAAGATGATGGAGCGGACAACGAGCACACAGTGCCATCTAGGAGTTTCAGGCGTTTTGGTTATAGAACATGCATCGTTTGAGATTCTGCAAGAGAAGTCATGAATACACAACATCTTTCGTGCACATTACTACACGATTTTGGGGGTTAGCATCCGTCTTAACAGATCTCTTGGTCTCCAGCCTTGCTTCCTAGCACTCGCAGCTGATACTTCCCTGGTCAATTCGTTCTTGGCTTCTTCTCTGTTCTTATGATTTGCCTCAGCGTTATTGTAGATTCCGGCTTGCTCCCTCCGCTTCTCTTCATTCGCTTTAAGCCGTCCAGCCTCTTCAATCTCTCCGATCTTCCATCCTCGCAAAACCCAAAGACATAAGCTGCCAGCGATATAGGCACCACCACTGAATATTTGGGCGTAGAGATAAATGAAGTTGACCACATTGTTCCGCCTCAACTCAAGAGCAATCGGCTCAGCACATGTCACGGGCAGGACCATGATTAGCCATGTCCAACTCAAGGCGCTTGGCAAGTCTCTCAAACCAACGACTTCAGCTCCGAGCGGCGCGATTGTAGTCCAGAATGTCCCAGCCAATGCACCTCCCACAATTGCGAAGAATGTCAGCAGACCCATTGGACTTGAGGTAAGCTCGCTAGGTATCCAGAAAATGAAGCAGAACACACCGCAAAGAGCACTAAAGAATGCTGCAAGGTTGATGCGACCCCATCTGTCAGATGCTAGGCCAATGAAAGGTCGACCGAGCATTTGTCCGAGATTAAAGATTGCACTCACAGTTGCTCCTTGGCCTGCCGAGAGACCAATTGCGCGCGCATATGAGGCCAGCGAGAAGAGCAAGATGACATAACCGAACATGCTGAACCAGGACCAGGCTTGTACCAACCAGAATTCTGGACGCCGTAGGAGTGACCAGTCAAAAGCCTTATGACGAGCTCCGACTTGCTTGTTGCGGTCTTTGATCACATTTGCGCAGATGAGGTTAATGGTTCCAGACAGGATGCCAAGAATGCGGAAAGCCCATGGAAGACCAAGGTTGTCGATCATGGCCTGGGTTGACAAGGACCAGATTAGTCCACCACATCCAGACCCTGCGGCGGCAATGGCATTGGCGATACTGCGTTTGGTGGTGAACCATTGTGGCGGGACACCGACGCTTCCAACGAAGAGGAAGCCCATACCCCAGCCGAAGCAGAGACCTTGAGCGAGGATGAGCTGCCAGTTTTTGTGGGCGAAACTCACGCCAATAAGAGACAATGTCTCAAGAAAGATGCCTACATGTAAGACGAATTTGGTGCCATATCTTGCGGCAAAGGTGGCAGCCGGGGCAACGAGCATAGCCATGGATATTGAAAGGCCGCCGACGAATGCATAGGCAAGATATGAGGTATGGGGGAAATAGTTGTGTGAGAGATAATAGGCTAGGAAGACACCGTAGGTCGAGTTGATACCCCATGTGCAAGCGTTGATCCAGAAGCAGCAGGCTATACACACCCAGCCGTATCCCCCATTAGGTGGAACATCTGCTTCTTTGGTTGGAGTGGGAGAGTTCTCCACGTCTTCATGATCAATTGTGCTCGAGGAGGGAGGTGAGGCTGGTCGCTGAGCAACAGAGTCTAGGTTGGTCGGAGTCTGACCATATTCTTTGTCTGACATAATGAGTGAAGCAAGCCTGGAGCAGGTCTTGCGCTGGGATGTATGAACCTCGAAGTAATTCGTCAATCCCGCAATGGCGCAATCCAATAACGCTTCATGTGCAAGCTGCCAGCAACGTTTCGTGGAGATATGAAAATTGATGATGGCTCACTCAGTTAACGACAGACCCAATCTTATGAGGGTTGGCAGGGGCGAATATCCTCTAAGCTAATCCGAAAGCAAGAGAGCAGAACGGCGGGACAATGCCTTCGTTGCCAAGGATGGTAATCGAGCGTACAGCGGTCAGTGATAGCTTCAAGCAATGAAAGACTACTCAACGAAAGACAATGAAAGTAGTCATAATAGTCACAGGCACAAAGCATGACGGTAGATTGCTTACCGCTGTCCATAATGACTCTTCACAGGGGAAAGTAAAAAAATGTGTAAGAAAAACATGCCGCCCTACGTGATGTGGAGTGAAGATGATGGCAACGAACCGAGGGCAACGGACATCTCCACGGCATCAATGGGCCATCGAAAGCCTTTTTCAAGCTGCAGGTGCAATAGCATAGGGACTCCCAAATCTTGGTTGGCGCTGACGATGATGGGGAGATGTGCGGCTTTCGTTACATGACGGAGGAACTTGCAGCGAGGAAGGTGCCGGTGATCCGTCCTTGCCGTACTCGTTGATCATCACTTTCTTCGCGCTCCAACTTCCAATAAATCCAGGAAGCAGGACTTTCGAACTGTTCCCAGTGCGTTACCTATCGGCAATAGATCGTGCTGTACAGCTTCCTTGCAGCCTAGAGAGGTTAACATAATGCAATGGAAGCAGAGGCGAGACGTGATGATGCGGTTGAAACAAGCAGACAAGGCAACTCCACCTTGCCCTTGTTGGTTGTCCTGCGCAACCTGCCTTGAAACTCCAACAAATAAAAAATCCACTACAAGTGATGGCAGCGGTAAGGGCATCAACGACAGGGTCCGACAAGCAGCATTCACTATCTAACATATGCTTCTTGTTGTCCTCACATATGCCTGTCTCTTGTTTTAGCTATCTTCTGCCAGCTTGGCCACATGTATAATTAATCTTAACGTGAGTGAGTGATTCCGGTCAATCCCCAGTTGGGTCAACAGTAACGCTCCCAACCAGGCCATTCTTCAATCTAGAATGTTACACAAACGAAGTAGCTTTGGGACCAGGAAGGTCTCCCCACCACAACCAACATGTATGACTCCCGATCAAAAAGGTACGAACATCTCGTCTATTCGAGCTGGCACAGCAAGATGCCACCGCGAAATCCGCCGTGGAGCTCAACTTACTCACCACTGCCTGCAGCTTCATACCTTGCCGATCTACGAAACAACAGACCTACCCGACCGACGGGATCAAGGCCGCTACCTACGAGACCGTCCCTACCGACACAAGATGAGAACCTTCCTCCACGAGCAGGGTCAGCTCTGTCGCTTCGGTCGCCGGACAGGAAGCTTCCAGAGCAGAGCATAGTGTCGAAAGAACAAAAGCTCGCTCATCGAGCATCCATGCCAACTTCCAACTCATATTCGTCCTTGGGCAGCCAGAAAGGAAGACCACTGGTACCATCTCCAAACAATGCCACACGGAAGGTGTCTCCTCCGGCGGCAGCGGCCGGTACGCCGTACAAAGAGTCATCGACAAGAGTCAAGGAACGAGAGGAAGCGCATGCCTTGCGAGAAGCGCTGGAGAAACTAGATCAGGGAGATGATGAACAGCGAATACATGACGCTGCTAAGCAGGAAGCTGCTGACTTGGTCTGGCGCCACCAGAATCCACAGCTTGCAGAAGTGGAGAAGGTTGCTGCATATCGAAATCCCGATTTGAAAAAACCGAAATACGGTGAGCTTCGCCATGCCAAGCAGAGTGAAAAGCCAGTAGAATCAGAGTCAACCCCAAATTCCAGGTCGGCGTCTGCTGGATCAACTTCCTCTCAAGATAGCAAGAGGCATCGATTGCCGTGGTTGAGAAAGCGCCCGAAACCCGAACCATCAACTGCGCAGCCAAAGATTGAGATAACGAAGGAAGCGGATGCCAACACGGCGAGAGACTCTCGAGGGGCAAGTGGAAAGCGTCACATAAGCAGTGGCTCCTCCAAGGGCGTGTTTCGAAATCCAGAGGACGAGATTTACGAGGAAGCGGAAGAAATGGATACTACCACAGCGCCTACGCCGCAGCAAGCACTGCCTTTAAGGTCACGTCAGACCAAATTCCTCCAGCAAGAAGCGAGACCGTTGCCGGAGAAGTCATATACCATGCCATTGCCCGACAAGAAGAAGGTTGATCGTTTCGAGATATGGAAGAACCCTCCTACTCAGTCTAGAAATGCCGGATATACCGCACGTCGAGCTTTGCCACAAGTACCAAGCGAAGAGGAAGAAGAGACAGACAACACTGACAGTCCGAGAACTCGTGCTTTGGAGATACGTGGTGAAGATATCAGAGCTGCCACAAGCATGAGGAAGAGTGATCGAAGTCCAAAACTGCCAACTCCTACCGCTGTCAGTGATCGGCCTGGACGACCTATTGTGAGCTTCGACCCGAGATGGAGACCTGGCACTGAATCACCCAGAAACAGTCAGGACATTGAGAGACCACAAGTGCGAACAGATGGTGCTGTGTCTTATCCAGTTACTCCGTCTCCCCCAGCTCCCGAAATCACCATCATGGAGGTCCCAACCATCAATGTTACTGATGAAACGTCTCAGACCGACATGTCCACCAGGCCATTGCCGCAGATAAATCTTTCGGACAAGTCAACCCCCTCAAAGCAAACGCAAGAGCATAAACCAGGTCGGCCTTTACCTCGCATAAATCTGCATGACGCTCCTGCAAGCCCATCAGTCCCATCCATCAGCATACAACAAGAGCAGTCGAAAGGTAGACCATTGCCATCAATTAAAGCACAGCCAGACAGGGCGGCAGCAAGACCTTTACCATCTCACACACAATCATCACCATCAAAACTCCCACCCACGCGACCGACGCAGTCGGAAATTGCCGCTCGTGTGCCCTGGTTGTCCCGAACCCCAACCACTACCTCAACATCAACCGTCACTTGTGGAGCATGTTCTCTACCAATTTCCGGCCGCATTGTAACCGCCTCAGGTGCCTCCACAAAGTCTCAGAAAGCTCGATTCCATCCCGAATGCTTTACTTGTCACCACTGTTCAACCGGCCTTGAATGCATTTCCTTTTATCCCGAACCCGAAACTGCACGGTTAGAACGCTTGCAAGCAGCTCTGCCTCACCTTGATCCCGAAGATCCTCAAGTGCACGCTCTGGCTCAAAGTAACGAAGATCTCCATTTCTTCTGCCATCTAGACTACCACGAGCTCTTTTCGCCCCGTTGTCACAGCTGCAAGACACCCATAGAAGGTGCGATTGTCCTTGCCTTAGGACGCCACTACCATCCTGATCACTTCTTCTGCGCAGAGTGCGGTGATCCATTCTCACAGGAATCGCCCTTTGTGGAACACAACAGTTACCCATACTGCGTCCGCTGCCACACAAAGCGGACGTCTGCAAGATGCCGAGGCTGCAAGCAACAGATTCTGACTGATATGACCATCGAAGCACTTGGTGGTAAGTGGCATGATGAATGCTTCGTGTGCTGTGACTGTGGCGGGGAATTTGGTGACGAAGGGCGCTTCTTTGTACGAGAAGTCGAGGTCGAATTGACGGAGAAGGAGAAGAGGAAAGGCTATGGACCGAAGATTGAGGAGAGGGCGGCGTGTCAGGTTTGTGAGGAGAAGAGGGTGAAAAATGTCAATCATTTTCTATAAATGAATTGACCTTCGCCAACCATTGACTAGCACTGGCGTTACGGAGGATAGGCTTCGAGTATTGCGGGATGACATGGAGTACGCGGTAAGGAAAGATCACTCCATGATTGTGGGAGCCCATCCGGTCTTCCTTGAATTGGAAGGCGCCATCGAAACTGTTTGATGATACACTAGAGCCACCATGTAAGAAATGGGTGTTTACTGTTGCTCTACTCTTGTGCTCTCTCTCACTGCTTTCGTTGCCCACCTTCTCTGTATCTTCTTTTCCCCTCCATGCCTCTTTCCACCCAAGTTCTGGAATACTTACGCGATCGATACAGAAAGAACAATAGGACACCACTCATTGGGGAACTGATGTCTGACAAGAAATCTAGGCCGCGGCTAGTGCTAGGAGGCATTTTAGAATTACCACGCACACAGATCTCCTGGCTCAGGGACAAGACGACGGAAGTATGAATAGAGCCTCGAAATGCCAAGACTAAGGGAGATCTCAGAGACAACAACGCAAAAAGACGCGAGAGGCCGGATTCTAGAAATTTTTCTACCTGAACTGGGAACATTATTGGTGAGCGATAGCAACGGCAGCACTTGATCCAATGGCCTCGTATTTATGCACGCGCACACTTTCTGTCAATTTGGCTACCAAGTTGAGAATTTCCGCTTACATCTCGACAGTTAAGACAGCACCACTTCAGTTTCTTGTCAAGTCAACGAACCTGCAAGCTTGGCACCGAAAACTCACAACATCTCCATACAGATTAGCTCCTAGATCATCTTCCAGCGTCAAAGCGAAAATGCCACTGCCAAATGGAAATGACCATATCTTGACTCTCTCCTGCCCCGACAAACCGGGCATAGTCCACGCTGTAACCGGCCTGCTAGCCCAGAACAATCTCAACATCCTAGATTTACAACAATTCTCAGACCCTTCCTCTCAGAAGTTCTTTATGCGAGTCCATTTCGGTCCAGCAGAAACCACATCTCACCTTACTGATTCTTTCACCAAATTAAATCAGGATCTGAAATGCGAGAAATTTAACCTCCGTCCTGTCTCGCAGAAACCGCGCGTAATGATCATGGTCAGCAAAATTGGACACTGCCTAAACGACCTCCTCTTCCGTGTCAGAACAGGTCAATTGCACATCGAAGTTCCTGTCATCGTATCCAATCACCCAGAATTCAAAGACCTTGCAGCTAGCTACAACATCGCCTTTCACTATCTTCCAGTCACAAAAGACACAAAGGAGCAACAAGAAATAGCTATCCTCGACCTCATCCGCGAGAACAAATGCGACCTGGTCATCCTTGCACGATATATGCAGGTGCTTTCGCCAAAACTCTGCTCTGAGATGTCTGGGCGTATTATCAACATCCACCACTCGTTCTTGCCGAGTTTCAAAGGCGCAAAGCCGTATCATCAGGCGTATGATCGAGGTGTGAAGATTATTGGAGCGACAGCGCATTTTGTTACAGCAGATCTGGATGAGGGTCCGATTATTGAGCAGAGAGTGACTCGGGTAGATCATAGTATGAGCGCGAAAGAGTTGGTCGATGAAGGAAGCAATGTTGAGAGTCAGGTGTTGGCAGCAGCAGTGAAGTGGTGGAGTGAGGATCGGTTGTTGTTAAACGAGGCAAAGACGGTTGTTTTCAATTGAGGTAGAAATGTTGGTGCGCAACTCAGGCATGACCACAGTTTACTCCATCGCTTTGCTTGAAGATCTGGCCTGCTTCTACATTGGAATTTTTCCAAAATAGGCTCACGCTTTTTCCTTGGAATCTTCGCCACCAAAAGCTCACCGCCAATGTACACAACAACAGCCACAATCTCCATAGCCGAAGCGCAGGGCATCTTACAGTCAACTATTACTGTATCCTTGGATCAAGGTTGAAGCAGCCGATCCAGGCTTGACCGTTATATATAGCATAAACACTATTCGGATAAGAACAGCCGACAGAATCGCTACAATACAAACCAGCAGCTTGGATACACAGGCGTTACAGCACCAATTACCGACGTACTGGACAAAAATTTCCACCAGTGACCACAAATCTTAGGAAGATCACCACGCTCGATATCAAAAAAAATACACCTCTCCATCTCATTAGTCCTCAGTGTTCTCATCACAAATCACAAAGCCCCCAACAATCTCCAACATCAATGCGACCTGCCCACAGTATGCAACCATTTCCGGTTCTGCTAAGCTCGTCCAACTCAGTCCAAATCCTGTCTCGACGCAGTCGACGGTATCTGTAAATACTACAATGGGTAGCGTGGAGCCGGTACCGCTTATGAGCATGACGTCCTCAGTCTACGTTGGGCTAAATCGAGAAGACGCTGCCGTAGAGTTGACGGCGGCACCAGTAGTCCGGATGGCGCTGAAAATGGTCAGACCGCACCAGCAGACTTGTCTGTATATGCTATGCTTGTGGAAGATGCCAGGGATACCAGCAACGCTGAGGTCAAGTGGATTGTGTTGGCTAGATAGCTAAGGAGTACAAGTCAGCGAATAGCAACTTCACATATGAGGCGATGGAATAGCCAATTTCCAATCTCGAAGAAAGGCATTACCCACTATTCTATCAATACAGCAGCTATACCAATAATTGGCTATCAGATTTCCTCAACCGTCCCGTCAACTTTTTTGTCGTCGTGAAACAGAATTAATATGAACACCTTTACACGTACAGCAATTTTATTGTCGTCATTGCAAAGAATTTGACATGTAATCAAATATGTGAACAAGATAAAACTGAGACACGTAACACGAAGGAGAAAGCCCGAGGGAAGATTACATACTCTGCTGCCCAACCAGGGCCTACTTTCTCTCTCCTCTCCGCGTCGAATCCTCATCACAGTGATGGTTTGCTGCAGTATGATTTCGATACCGGTGGCTGGCATCACGCAGACCTGCCTGCTTGATTATGTCCTTGTGATGTAGAACTCTCCGCTTCAAATTTGCGCCATATTTAGCAAGATGTCGTCAATCATTCCACGGGACGACCCCGGCTCTGAAACTCTACAAGCCGAGTCAGACAGGTTGGCTCCGTTGAATACAACAGAAAATCTGACACTTTAGGGCAAAAAAAATACAATGGCTAGAGCGCGTGGAGGGAGAGTGGTTAAAAGAGCGTGGTGACAAAGCGTCAGCCTACCTTAGCTCCTTTTGCATATTACATACTGTGCATGCTGTGCCAAAATTGGAGTTACTTGTAATCAAAATGCATGCCCGCCAATTCAAGGCCGTGTGACTTGTCTACGAAGCTGCACAGTAGGCTTATCATCGCTTACGACAGCACCATGGTACAAAAAGCAGAGTTCAAGCAGTGTTGAAGTACACAACTCTGCCATTTCAAAACGAAATGGCGATTCAAAGCCAAGACCACGTATCTGCCGCTGATAAGGAATACAAATTACCCAGGGATGGCCGAGAGAGCATTCGACTTACTGCCCAGCACTACATGGTAGTCAACCGACAGGGTTGGATTCTGCACCCCGATGTTGAGTCAGCCATCAAAGACATTCCAAATCCAAAGATCATTGATCTCGCCACTGGAACCGGTATATGGGCATCTGACATTGCCCAGCGGACTTCCGCATGCTTCTGTAACTGGACTGGACATCTCGAAGGCACAATATCCTGCTGCAGCAATTTGACCTCGAAACTTGAAATTAGGGGTGTATGACTCGCTCGATGAAGTCCCTGAAGAGCATCGCGAAAAATATGATTTGGTCCATGTCCGCCTCTTGCTTAGCGCTGGACCATCAATTGACAAGTTGGTGTTCATTGAGTGCTTCAAGAAGTTCTTGAAGCCAGGAGGTTGGCTCCAATGGGAAGAACTGGCATATCCTAACATCCTTAGCGTACATGTTGATGCAAACTCCCCGAGCGGACTTCGCCAAGATTTCTCGGTTGCATATCCAATTGTGCACTTGCTGGAGAAGCATCTTAAGATGAGCGATCGGCTCGGATGGATAGACCAGTTTGAGAAGATTGTTTGCAAAGCTGGAGGCTGGGAGACTGCGCAAAAAATCGCTGTCCCTGTTCACCCACACCTTCTCAAGATTGAAACAGACCTGACTGCCGTGGTATTGATGGATCTCACAGAGAAGATGATCATGATCAAAAGACTTAAAGATCAGCATGACTTGACCGAATTCAGTGAGGCAATAAGGAAACTGCACGAGGACCAGGATAACGGTGTAATGTTTGCGTACAACTGGGTTTGTGGTATAGCTAAGAAGAGTTGATCTAATCAGTGTTAGCAAATTCTGAAGCGGCATATAGGCAGGCAGTGGCAGATTTCATGATGTAAGCTAATACACGTTTTCAAATCAGATGGTTTCTCCTTCCATATTCTCTCTGATTTGTGGTCCGCGTTGCTCGTCTACAGAGAAATGGACATCGACCTGCAATGGCATTTTCTTTTAGCTGCAGCACACTGCCCACTATTTTGCCATTGACTTATGTTAGTCCTGGAAACCCGTGGTTGCTTCCCTTCTTCAGTCTTGTTCTAGCTAGGACAAGAATCAAGACAAATGGGTCTTCTTCACGAACGTGTTGGTTGTGGATAATGTTGCGATGTACAGCCAGTTTATAGAGAAAGGGCTGAACGACGAAAAAGAGAACGCAGACGGAGTACGAGGGAATGATAGCAGCAGTAAGATGCTCAATTTAAGCTCGCCAAGCTTTAGACGCTAGTGACTTGGCTCTTCTAGAGATCTGATACTTGTTGGTAAGAGTGTGGCAATAGATAATAACTGTTACAAGTTGTGCCTTATTCCTCTTATGGTGCGGGGCGGAAGACATACTACTTGTTGAGGGGTAAAAAGAAAAAGCTGTACTATAAAAACCCATCTTTTCAAAGCATCATCCTGCCCCAACACCCATAATCTGATCGTGCTCCTTCATACAGCTCGTACAATAGTCCTGATACCAATTGGCCAGTTGAAGATCACTCTTGTCTTTCTTCCCTCCCAAAAAGCCAGACGACTTTGTGTCGTTGACAGCAATCAAGGGCTGAACCGCCCTACAACGTCGGTGCTCATTGACAGCCCACCTTTCCCATTCACTTTGAATCACTTCTCGCTCAAGACTATTCACGACCCTCATGGCAACAAGTAAATCATGCCTGTAACCGCCTAGTTTCTGCCGTGTCTGCTGTAATCGTTTCGCAGCCTGCACCGCTTGCCTGGTACTCTCATCTCCAGCTGACGATGACTGATACAGTAGCGGCGCATCAACATTCCCAACTAAGTACTCCTCATGAAAAACACTGTAACATGAATTACTGTTCTCACTTGGCAACACCCCCTTTGCAGTCATCGCCTCGTCAAGGTCAGAAACATAAACAGCCCGACCCATGACGTTGTCCGGCTTTACGCCCAGCCGCGACAGGAATTGAGCATTCTTGCGCTCGTGCCACCAGTTCCATGTGTCGCGTGTCAGGAAGAATGAGTTGTAGAGGACGCTAGCGATGAGAAGCGCTAGGATCAAGCCATTTGCACTTATGGTTTTAGAGGTCCAGTTGAACGTGTCAATTATGCTTTGCAGCATCATGCCGAGCCATGACTGCGCGGCAGATGTAAGGTCTTGGAGGAGTAAAGTTGGAATATTCCTCCGTTGCGGCATTCGACGCACTTCGATAGCGTGTGCCGAGTCAGCAATTTGTAGTTGTGTGGTTTCTGAGGACTGACCAACTTGCCCGAAGATTTGAATTGCCTTTTTCGTGCGGCTGAAAGAGCCGAGTTTGCGGACTTGGTCCGCCACAAGGTCTGCGAGATCTTGAGCATCGAGGTCCAGATCATGAAGGGCATGCTGGTTGATGATTCGTTGTATGCCGAAGATCCATGGGTCAGCAGACCAGTCGACACGTACATAGAGTGCTAATTTACATTTCGTTTTCGCAACGTGAGTGATTATGATTTTGGTGATGAGACGGTAGGAAGATTGGAACGGCAAGTGCCAAGGCGTACGACGGTCTGTGACAACGTAACAGAGATGGTCATTTACGACGTCGACTGTTTGGTGGTCTGTTACAGCGTAGTAAACATCTTTGCCTAGTAAGTTCGGTGTTGGGATGGAGAAGGAAAGCGCACGCATGAGCCGTGATTCACCGATCGGGGTCCAGGGACCTTGTTTCAGGTCCTTTGCACGACGTTCGTGTTGGAGAAGTTGCCAGAGGGCTGAGCGATCGCCGAACATGACATGAAACAGAGCCTTGGGGCTGACATCATATTCGCGTTCGACTGCCAGACGGTTGTAGCCTGGTGGCGCGTATATAACGGGTTGCGCTGGCAGTTTGAAGGTTGTGCCTCTTATGTCAGGCGGAGGGCCGAACAACCCTCGATCGATACGGAGAGCTGAGCGGAACTCGCTGGCTGTTGTTGCGGAGCGGGCGCGTTGACGCTCGGGTGTTATGTCCACTTCGACGTCTTCCCAGCTTTCAAGACTTGGGGTGCGTTTGAGAACTTCTGTTTCCATCCTAAGCAGCTGTTTGATTATCTCTTCAAGAGGTTGTGGTTCTTCTGATTGACTGTTCTTGACAAGGTAGTTCAAGCGTCTTTGTAGAAGCTTGAGAGGCTCGAGGAATGTCTTGATCGTGATTCTGCTCATGCCATTCAGTGGAGTCTCCTTGAAATGAACGAACAAGAAGTCGCAGTCCTTGCCTGGAGCTGCAGTCACTTCATCAACAGAAGCCAATGAGATGCCGGAAGTTAGAACGAGACCAAAATGGTTGCTGTAGAAGTACATCTCTTTCGTGGTGACATAAGCTCTGCCCGGGAAGTCTTGCTGACCGCTTGGGTTCCAAGTTGCTCGAAACACCATGGTCAATCGGTCTTCGCGACGAACAGTGGGGAACAGTAGTCTAAATTGAGCATCCTGAGTTTTAAGTTGAAGAGGATAGTAGTTTGGGAGGTCTGGCAGAGCAGCGCCTTGATCGAGCCGGCTGATGTTCTTTTCGAAACTGATTGTGTTTCTGTGGCGTTTGGTCGGTGATGGGGTTCTTGCGCGTTGCGTGGAAGCTGGCAGTGCCAGCTCTCCTGCTGAATGTAGGGAGTCCTTAACGCCACCTCTAGTTGGCGACCCCGATTTTGGTTGGAATGCCGAGGGCAACAACATAGGGCTCGGCTGCAAGGTTGGCCTACCGTCCGAAACAACCCTCAGCTCACTTCTGTCGAACCTGTTGACGAAGCTAGAATTTGAGCTGCCCCATGTGTTGGCCAAGATGCCATTTGGTATGCCGTACCGTCCTGTCACATTACCACGCATTCCCCTTTCACCAGAAACTGCAACAGCAGCTTTACTCAGGCTTGTGGGAGCGGGTAGATTGGCCAAGGTTGATGGGGCCAAGGTACTCGGTGGCATATCACGAAGAGCCAAAGTAAATGCAGGTTTTGGCGTTAAGGGTTCTTCAGCTCTTACCATCAACGGCAAACTCGGGCCAACGGGCATGGATCCATGGCTTGCTGCGATCAAGCTTGCAATACCACCAGCAGGATTTGGCGAATGTGGTGATGGAGATAGCTGCGGATTGGTTGGAGTGCGCCGGCCAAGATCGAGTTTCGACATGATTCGGGATGCGTGATCGCGTGAGCCGTCTTCGGCAGCGGTACCTCGTCTCGAGAGGTCGAAGCTTTCTCGTCCGGCGTCCGAAGGTGGTATGGGTAGGGTGCCTGACTTCTCAAAAGCCAGGCTCTCTTCAGTCGCACCAGGTTCTGTGGAGGCCAACATGGTGGTTCCGAATTCGGGCACGGGCGGAGCAGATATGGAAAAGGCAGGATCACTTTGAGGCGCCGTTGAAGTTGCAAGACTGTCGCTCGAGGCTGGGTCGTGGACAGCTCTCGACTTGGCAGCCTCAAACGCGGTGATCCAAGCAGCTAAGTCGGCCTGGGTCTCAGCTTGTAGCAGGATGGTGTTCTTGTTGGTTTTGAGTTCGAAGCAGAAGCGGCGTTCCTCTTGCGGGGCGGGTCTAACGGCACAAAGTAGCACGCCCAGGCGCTCACTTTCTTCGACACCGCCGACCCTCGTGTCGTGTATCAGCCAACCAAACACGCCGTTGCGCACAAAGGCCCATCTCTTGACCCATACTGCCCTGACCGGCTTACCAGAGTATGTTCGTAAGAAGAGCCAGCCTGAACGTTCCCCCTGCTTAAAGGAGCCCTTGGCGGGAGACTTTGAGAGCACAGCACTGGTGCTACTCGTCGTGTGTGCATGGCCTCCCATCGAGGGCATGGTGAAGGCACTGTAATCGTCCAGTTCTCTCGACGGGCGCGAGGTCAGCTCGGCCTCTTCTTCCAATTGCCTTCTCGCAGTTGCCAGTTCCCTCTGAAAGCTGTGTTCACTGCTCTCCATTTCTTTGACCCAGCCTCTCACTCTGTCCATCTCCACCGCACTCTTTTGAAATGTCGTTGATGTATTCTCCCTCGCCTGGCGCATCTCTCTCCACTGATCGGTGAAGATGCGAATCAACAGTTTGTCCAGCTTGAAGCGGAACTGCGGCGTGGTCTGAAACAGATCCATGACAGCCCTCAGGTGATTTTTCCGTACCTCATGCAGCTGGAAAGCGTCTTCTCGTAGCGAGGATGGCTCCTTGAACCTGCCCAGGGCCATGAATTTGGCATGCAGAGCATCATATTGCTTCTGGTACATGTCGATATTCTTCCTCGTTTCTTTAAACACCTTCAATTCGTTCTGCTGGAACAGGCGGATGGGCTCGCAGACGAGAGAGGGCAGTCTCTTGATCACAGACACCATGCTCATCCAATAGTCCTTGGCGCCTTCCGTGTACTTGCGCATAGCCAAGACACTGTAGTCATGGTCGAGCATGGCCTCAGAGACGGCAGTGGGGAGGACGGCGTGAGTGGTGAAGCTGTTGATGATACTCTCGAGAGTGACATGTTCTGCAACGAGGCGGTTCGTGGCGCGGAGGTATTCGTCGAGCCATCTGTCTAGCAGGTCGACCTGCTCGGTCAAATGCTGAATCGTTGCTCGCGAGGTTGGAGAATCTATGGCAGCCTCTTTCAAGCCGACGGGGATCAGGTTGATCAGCCTGCCGGCTTCGACAGGCTCATCTGTAGATGCCATTGTGTCTGGAAAGATGTGTTGATCACGGGGTCAAGGTCATTATCGTCGCGTCGTCGTGGTCATCATTGCCCCAAGATCCCAACGAAGCACCGAAGCCCGAGTCCAAAGCCCGTTCACTACTACTCGTTCCAGATGTGGTACGAGTGTGAGACGCAATTTCAATCCGAGATGACGAGTTTGAGCTGCCACACGTGCTCCACATGCGCCTTCCCCTGCAGTGTGGGAGGCCGTCAGGGATCTGCCGTGCCGCTACTTCGGGTCATCCTATCCGAGACCCATCAGCTGCTCCACCGCAGACCGAGAAGAAAAAAAAGTTCGATGTTTGGCGGGTCAAGTACATTTCCCATATCACCACCTATTCCTTCATGAAGATGGCGAAAGAACTCCTAAGTGACAGCAGCTCAGAGAGCTCAGACAATGAAGCCGGTGGCGCTGAGCTGGCTGCAGAGTTCAAGGTTAACCAAGAATTCGCAAAAAGATTCGAACACAACAAAAAGCGAGAAGAGTTGCTGAGATGTAAGCAGGCTAAATGCGATGCTAACGATGTGAATGTTGACAGTTTTCTAGTAGAAGAGAAGCTTGCCAACCCCTCCAGAAAGCGGAAAAGAGGTGACGGCCATGCCAATGCATCAGCCTCATCCGACGCGGACTCCTCCAGCTCGTCGGAGGACGAAGACGAGGAAGCAGAATTCGCAACAGAGGCTTTAGACTCCGAAATCCTAGCGACGCTCAATGCGATCAAGACCAAGGATCCGCGAGTCTACGATGCCTCCGCTACCTTTTACACCGGTGTCGACGAAAACACCCAACCCACGAAGGACAAGAAGGATAAGCCAATGTATCTACGGGATTACCAAAGAGAAAACCTACTCAATGGTGTTCGGTCGGACGAAGGGGAAGAGCCACTTTCATACAATCAGCAGCAGCAACACTTGAAGCGATCCATTGTCAGCGAGATGCACGCCGCCGCTGCCGAAGGATCGGACGATGCCGACTCGGACGAAGAGGGTGGCCTTTTGGTCCGGAAGAACAAAGCTGAGCCTGTCGCCAGTACACCGACTGTCAAACTAGATGTCGAAACTGCAGACCGTGACCCAGAGACATTCCTCTCTAACTTCATGGCCGCTCGGGCTTGGTTACCAACGGACAAATCCGAGCTCCATCCCTTTGAGTCAGATGACGAGGAAGACGAGAAACGAGCAGAGGAGTTCGAAGAAGCATACAACATGCGTTTCGAAGATCCTGAGAAGTCCAACGAAAAGCTAAGAAGCCATGCCCGAGATGTGGCCGCACGCTACTCCGTGAGAAGGGACGAAAGAAATTCCCGACAAAAGAAGCGAGAGGAGAAGAGGGCAGCTAAGGAACACGCCAAGCAGGAGCTGAAAGAAGAGAAAGCACGCTTGAAGAAGCTGCGTATGGAAGAAGTGGAAGAAAAGGTCAAGCGAATCAAACGAGCTGCCGGACTCAAAGCAAGCGACCTGCAGCCCGAGGACTGGGCCCGTTTCATGGACGACGACTGGGATGACTCGAAGTGGGAAGAAGAAATGCAACGACGATTTGGTGACCAATACTACGCAGAAAATGAAGGCCTAAGCGACGAAAAGGATGACTCCGATGCCGCCGCCGACGGTAATGTCGAAGCCAACAAAGAGAAAAAACGTAAACTCAAAAAACCGAAATTTGACGATGATATTGACATCAAAGACATCATTCCTGACTTCCAATCTGAAGAAGACGCCGCGCAATTCAGCCTCTCAGATCCTGACTCCGACTCAGCCGCCCAAGCACCCATCAAGGCCAGCAAAAAATCATCCAAACAAATCAAGCAGGAAAAGCAAAAAGAATCAAAGAGACAGCGACGAATAATCGAGCAGCTCGTTGACGACCAACTCCAACTCGACCTGACACACGCTCTACCAGCTGCATCACTCAACAAATCCTCTGGGTTCCGCTACAGAGAAACCTCGCCGCAATCTTTCGGACTGACCAATCGGGATATTCTGCTTGCTGATGACAGCGCATTAAATCAATTCGCCGGCCTGAAGAAGCTCGCAAGCTGGCGTGACGAGGAGAAGAAGCGGAAGGATCAAAAACACCTGGGAAAGAAAGCGCGACTGCGGAAGTGGAGGGCTGAAACGTTCGGAAATGAAGACGGCCCGCCAGAAGTTGAAGCCCTTACCGCTGTTGCAAATGGGATGGAGGGTAAGGTTGACATGAGTGATGAAGAGGTTGGCGGTGTGAATATCAGAGAGGGCGATGGTGAGAGGAGGAAGCAGAAAGGCAGAAGGAGGAAGAAAATGAAGGTTGAGGTCGAGGCCTAAGTGGTGCCACGACTTGGCTTTGGCCTCGACTTGTGAGTTTCGACTCCGCTCGGTTCGAGCCGGCCCGGCCAATAATGATTTATGGCTCGTCTTTATTTCTCAATCTGAAGCAGTCGATATCTAGAGTTGGTGGACCGTTTTTAGGAGTACACACGTAGGCTGCATAGCGAAAGCGCTCACAGACCGGTGCTGGGTCGACGTGGTTGGCGCATACGGGAAGAGGACCTATCCGCCCTCGATCGCCTGGCCCATATTCTTGGCCGGGGTTTGTCACAGCCAATCCTGAAGACTGAACGTTAGCCACTCGCCATACGGTTACATAGTGCATAGGTTCCGAACCTTAAAAGGTCTTGCCCCTACAATCTTTGTCGCAGTGGCATTAGGAATCTGGTACTTGTCGTCGGGCACTCACAAGAACTGATTTTCAGGACGTGCAACGTCGTCGACAAAAATTTGACCCACTCTTAAGATAAGTCTGGAGTAATCTTAACGATGCGCCTTTCAATTCGCCGGTTCTCCGTTACGTAGTAAATTGATCCGTGAACGCCTTGGACAGTTCCATGCTCTTGTTCATGGGACCGAAACGCGATCGCTTCATTTGCCGGTCCCTGCTTCTGATAATGCTTCGACGGAGTCTGCCGCGAACATCCCACAATGGCAAATCTCCCAAATCTCCAAGAAAGTAACTCAAAGGCAGTTACGGCGGGTGACGCTTTGTTCGCTGCGACGTCGTCGGGCGCATAATCTCGAGGTCCCAGGCTTGGGTCTTGAGGAAGGGGCGCACGAGTCAATGCATAGGTCTTGCAGTTGCGGGTAGGCCAGAAAGGTTGAATATGTGGTTGAATGTGGAGATAAACCTTTGGAGTACCTCTGAAACATGTGCTGAAGAGTTCGTCCGATCGTCCAAAGAGTAAGCCAGGGAATACAGCTTTACGTTGGTTGTTTTCCCTTTTAGGTAATGACGGCGATCATCCATTTTTGTTCTTGGGAACTCTTGTCCGGAGGATTGGGAGTACGTGCGGAGGCGACGGAAAGGGGGAAGGGCCACCCAAAGCAATAGTCGAACAAAAGGTTCTAGACTAGTGAAGTCGAGTTGTTGACACAACCGGATGATTGTGGAAATGGCGTTCTGCTGCAATGAGTTGAAGAAGGCAAGGTTGTCAAATGTCTTGATGTAGCCATGCTGGGAGTAGGAGGTTAGCCTAGAATGACCTTCAAAGCGGTACTTGCTTGAGTAGCTGGAGGAGATCGAGGTGCATATGTCATTGACTGCGGTGTTCTGGATCTCTCCCTTCATTAAAGTTGGCGGAGTCACCAGTTGACGAGCCAAATTGTTGGGGATATCCATTGGTGAGGTGTGGGCCAAGTTCTGTGCACAAGATTAGACATGCTCCTTCAGTGACAATATTCAGATGAAATGTTGCACGCACGTGTAGCAGCTCTCCGCTCGGGTTATTAAAGGATTGTATTCTGACTTACGGCCAACAAGTAACTCATTTCTCGCTTCTCCGGGCTGTAGGGAGGGGTGCCATGTGTTACAGTCTTGCCACATTACAAGAGGCTGCGCCGCGCTGAAACTCCCGTCTTCGAAGGTTTGCAGTCCGCTTTGCAACTGAGATGTTTTCGTGCCTGAGAAATATGCCGGGTCAATACCTTCAGGCCATGCTGCCTGGTGTGTGTTGTTGGGTGCTGGAGCAATATGGACATGACCACTTTGTGCCTGTTCTGCCCAAACACTAACATTGGATACTTCTCTTGGTATCGGATGCTCTGTGCCAGTGGAAGTTGAGTTCCGCGACCCATCACCAAGGATCTCTGCGATTTCTCGAGAGGAAGCCCCGTCCTTGATACGCTGCAGCACTAGGTCGGCACTTCCGGATCGAATAGCTTGACAGAGGCTTTCAAGCGTAGCTCTATGCTGAAGCAGTTCATTGTATTCCTTGGCTGAAGTCCTGAGGCTTCTTCGATCGCCGAGATTGCTTGCATTACTATACTGACAAGTAAGGTTACGCGTTCGGCATTTTTGGCAAGTTGGATTCCCGTCACACTGTAGGGGTGGTCAACTTCGCCTTGCATTACCCATTCCATTATTAGATACCTTTTGCTTTGTCGATCGGCATCGGTCGCATGCCCTTGTCACATTCTTCCTCGACTTCTCACTAGCTCCTGCTGACTCTTGCGGCAGAGTGTTTGCATTCATGTTGGATCTCGTTCTCGAGACTTGTGGGCCAGATGGTAGAACCAATAGTGAGCTCGTATCTTGTTACTAGCTAAACAAATCCGCGTATCCGCCAGCCAGCAGCAAAATTGATTTGTACATCTTAAGACGAAAGCTTAGTAAAGGCGGTTCGCCCTTAAAAACAGGACCTCGAAAACCGCCACGGTGCCCGCAAATCCAACGCTTTGGGACAAGTAGGCGTGGGACGTCCTCGGTATCCTCTGCGCGTACAAAATGTGACATTTAGCTCCAAACTCAAATTGTTCACACGGTTCCACCACCCACCCTTTCCACCACTATTTGCTGCCCTCAGCGTCCATCAATAGCTGTATGATTAGTATCATTACGTTCGTCCTGTCATTCTGTATCTATGCATACCAATATCTTGTATCCAAAATGGCTGGTGTTGGTGAACAGCTCGATCTTCAGATCCTGAGTGAACAACGCGATCTGGTTGAGGCCAATTTTGACCCGACCTCGACACCTGCTGTAGGCAATATCTCACTCGACGACGTTCGTATACACTTGCAGCAACCTATACCGCATTAGCAGGGCCTAATAGAAGTGCCCTATCAGCAATAGGAGCTATGAGATCCGTTGCAGGTGTCGTGGTCGCCTGTACGACTGTTTTTACTATTTTTCTAGTGCGTACTCGATCAACTCGTATATTATATTAATATTAAAATAAGGCGCGACCTAAATTATAAACTGCTATAGAAAGACGTAAGCGATATCGAGATGAGGCGGTAGCTAGCCTGTCGACTATAAATAATTAAAAACATACTCGTATCGACCTTAATATAAGGTCTATAGTCGATTAAAGGCCTATATACGCGGAGGATTAGCTTTTAACGTTTTAAGGCCATTAAGCGATATCTCGCCCTTTATAGCGATAGTATATCGGATAAAGAGTATACCATATAGTTTTAGAAGGTTCAAACTGCTTTAGACCTCGTATATAGTCGTTTTAAGACGGTTCTAATACTTAGAAGCCATTTAGTCGTTAATAAGTCGTCTATTAAGTTCTATAATCGACAGAAGAACAAATATCGTATAAAATATAAACCAGTAGGTGAGGGCTTCTATATATTTACTCTCTATAGCTATAGAGGCCTTTTACACGATTTTATAGTATCTTTAAGTTATAACGACCTCGAGGGGGTCCCCGATAATATTAAGATTAATATACTAACTAGGAGTATTCGAAAGCGATCGAGAGATTCGAATAGTAGCTAGGCCTTTACAATTAAGCTTTCATCCTAAAAGGTAGTAGTATATACACTTTACGAGCGAGTTATAGCTGAATAGAGGTAGTAGACCTTCGCCTGTTATATTAATAACCTCTTCGTTAATATACCGCTAACTAGAGCGCTATTAACGATTAATATTAATATATATAGTACTATAAGAGCTAATATACCTAGCTTTCTATCGATTTTATTAGCGATTAAGTACAGATTTAGGTCTAAACTAGCTTAAAATTAGTAATCAGCCCTTATTATTAACGATATCGCAGCTTATATAATCTAGAAAGACCACGATGTTACGGACCACGACCGCTATGCGGCCATGACAGAAGATATGGGAAGGTCAGGCGAGGAAGCCTAGCACGTGTGAGTCAGGAGGACTTGGCGCGCTAAGCCCAACAAGGAAGTCTCTGGTAAGTTGGCAAGATGGCAAGCTGCCTTGCCATCTTACCATCTAACCAACTGAAGTTGCCTGATCGGGAAACATCTCATAAGTATATAGATACGAGTTTCCTATGTACATCCATAGCTTCTGTAGTCAACCTAAGTTACATCTCAACTCTTGTTCGACACAGCTCTAGCATCCCTGATACTTCTATCACTATCGAGTAAAGCCCAGAACCATACTTGATAACTTGTTATCCAGTGAGGTCCCTGACACACGAAAGGCAGAATATCGTATCCTTTATATCCACGATCCATAGTCCTTACGCTTCTAAAGTAATAATTCGACGTATAAGAGCGAGATTACCTATAAGAGGTACACCTACTAGCTTTATTTAGGCTCAGGTTTAGTAGTTAAAGATCGCCGTCAATTACAACCGATATATAGATAATACCGACCTCTATAATCGACTACGCGCCTATAAAACCGTACGAAGGCCTTACTAGGCCAAATGGACGAAGAAAATTATTAAATATATCATCGATATCTGCTATACCAATACCTTCATTATTTAGAAGCGATACTAGGTTAAAAATCTTAACAATCGACGACACCGCGAGCGATTCCTTATACTATTAATCGAGGGCCTTATTGAGGTGGTAGACGACGTTTATATACCAATTTAAGGTCAAAAGCGCAGCTACTGTGCCTGGAAAGACTGTTAAACTCGAGAATATAATAGGCGCAATCCTCTAGGCGAGATCATCAACACCACGCCTACGCGGTCATCCAGGATCAACACCTACTACGATAACTATAAGAAATACCTTTGCGTTAACAACAAGGCCTGCTGGGGCCGATATCACGACGAGCGCAGCCTCATAATCAGGCCAGAGGACCGTCATTAGCAAGAGGAGGGCAATAGCTACACCAGGCGACGACGATATCGATTTGTGACACCACGATCTGTCTATACAAGACGATATCGCTGCCTCATACGCGTGGACCGCGTCCGCAAGGACTGTGGTATTCGTAATACTTCATATCCAATGCATTGACTTGTTTTCTATGTAATTACCACCAGATGGTAGTCCCGCAGTGGGGCGCGCTAAATGTCACATTTTGTACGCGCAGAGGATGAGACTCATCGCGATTTGCCGTGTGGAGTCAGGCGGATCACGCCAATTGCAGTGTGAATGGAAAACCCACACACATGACATGGGCGATCGTCGCGTAGAATCCGGTTTGTATGGTAAACGGTAGGAATTGCAATTCCGATAGAGTTTCGGTTAGCATGACGCTTGCGGAAACGCAGTTCCTGTTCAAGTCGGAGCTATGGAATTCCACAACATTTGACACCTTGGCCCGCAGAGGAACTGCATACAAGAGGACCGAGAAATAACGAAGCCGTGTTAAGCAATATCTGCGAGGCGCTGAGTCCGAAGAAATGTTGGTACAAGCTTTCAGATCCATATCGGAGACGTCGCCACCTCGGACACGCTGCTTGGCGAACCTCTGACCACATTTGACCACTTTACACGTCGTACGCACTCTTGAGTTTCTGCAGACGGGCGTTCCCTTCATAGACGATTATGCCTCTTGATTGTCGCTTTGAAAGACCTCTTTCAGATGGATGCTGGTGACATAATTAGGCCGAAGGTATGGCATTCTAATAACTGTCTTTGATGCATCCTTCGGCTACTATGGTTACCTCATTTTGTAAGCATAGTTACAATTGAGCCAAACATCACTAGCCAGGGCTAAGCTCGCGATACTCGCCTGCATTAGCGCTCTTTGATGGAATGATGGGCAGCGGATAGGGTTTCTGACTCGAAAACAGATGTCGCTTTCATAAACTGGCTTTATCCCTTAAAGCCTTTTAGGAAGTCCAAGTTCAGGTTGTCTCTTCCTTGTCAGCCTTCCTGCCCTGTTCCCGATTGACAATCTCTTGAATCACACCTCGCCCCAATCTTTCCGTACGACTGCAGGCAGCAGGTATCTTCCAGCGTTATTCAACATCGGCCATTGTGCATTGATCCTCTCGTATGATGCGCTCGAAAGGCGCCGAGGGAGCTCAAAAACCGAACAGAACTAGCACTGCTCTATTCAACAATCCAAGTTCAACCACGCAGCCTTCTCCAATAATACACCCATTTCCACATATTCTCGACCACTTTCATCGGTAGCGGCATAATTGGGGTACAAACATCCGTCGAATACAACATAATCCTCCGGTCCCCAGTTATCCACTACATTGGAGTGGAATATCTGTCTGGTTGCCTCTGTCAAGCACTCCTGCAGCTTCCGTTCATCAATGGTGATCCACATCACCTTCAATACACCCCGTGCTATTGTCCGACATCGAGATGCGGCAGCAAGAGGGACGATCACAGTATGAAAGACATCAGGAATAGACGGCTCGTGCAGAAACTCCATGAGAGCATAAGCGGACCTGGTGCTGGCCTGCACTGTATACATCGGACAACAAGTCAAGCCCATGGTGTTTCGAACTCTATTTAAGAGCTTGCCGATATTTGTGCAAGCGAGGATTAACTTATCTTTGGCTTGTTCCCAGACATGCTTCATTTCAGCGGCCGTAAGGCTGGAAGCTCTCTTTACATCGTTGTCGTCAAGCAGTATTTTTTGAAGTGTGATCTGATAGGTATAGTATACTAAGCTAAGCAGCTGTCAGCAACAATACCGAGAGCTCCAGGCTTGGATATCTTACTGGAGATCCACTAGAGGGCCTGCAACTGCCAAGGAATCAGCGGGTTGAAATTTTGCATACGGTGACAGTTGTTGTTCCCAATCATCCAATTGTTGCCCAACACTATGCAATCGAGCCTGCTTCACTGATCTGTCTATGCTCATACGACCTGGAAGAGGACTATCCGCCGGATCGATCGCAAGCAACAATGGCAATACCTCAGCACCAATCTGATAGAGATTGTACGCTTCATCCGTGATACAATTCGGCGAGAAAGAAACTTCCGGACCAATCTTCGGATACGGTCGCCATTGGGTGGTCAACCGCAACTCATCATCCACCCATGGACGTTTAGACTGAGGCGTCCTAATTTCCATCGGCCTAACGAAGGCAACAGCCATTTCCCTATAGCCATAAGCGACCATGCTTTTATTGGTGATCACTATACCAACTTACACTTCGGTAAGCCACGCTGCCCATGCAGCAAGCCGCAAAGACCGTTGGTACTCTGCTGATGCAAATTCATCGTTGCCTCCCTTCAAGCTGAGCTTGACTTTCCTCTCGAGCTCAGTACGAAGATAAGTGCTCTGGCTGACGTGTAAGAGGCCGATGCGATCTTTCCCGGACACAATGTTGCTACATCGATCAGCTTGACTCATGATGAAGGTTCCATACCTGATTCACCCTATAATTATGGAAGGCAATGTCTGAAGGTTCGTCAGTGACACCTTCCCTTCTTCAAGGGTCCATCGCCTGTTCGCTTCCTCTAAGAAATGCTTGCCTCTTGTGTACTGATCATCAGGATCAGCGAACACGGACGGATGGTCACTATAAAACTATTGCGAAACGATTTAGCTCTAACCAGCCAGGAGACAAACTCAACTCACGCATGCTGCGGTGAGTATCGCATTGACCAGCAATGGAGAACAAAACTGGCTGTTCAAACTCTTCGAGTTCATCTCTCTCACAAAGATATCGCGGTCGACGGCTGGACAGGCCTGGTGATGCCAGGTAAAGAACACTGAGATAAGGTGTGACACGAAATAATCGTCGTCGGTGACATCAGTCCAAGGTTTGGCAGGAACGCGAATGGGGGGCTCGTCTGTCAGAGCGGCAATGCTCATGACCGCACGACGTGTGCTATCCCGGTGTTCGTTGCGGAAATCGACAGAGGCAAGAATATTTCTAGCGAGCTGAGTTATCTCGGTGACTGATGCTTGACTTCGAATTAACTGCAGCAGTTCTTGAACTGAAGTGTCATCTAACGAACGAAGAGAATCAAGCACAGCGTCTAAGGCCTCGGCCTTAGCATGCAGCTCATCCATGATACGTCTGCGGCCGCGACGGCGATCTTTGTTCTCCTCAATAATACATTGGCGATTGTTGTCAATACATGATCGGCACGGATTGTTACCATCGCACTGTTATGACTAAGTTTGTCATCGTGTCTCGAATGGGCCATGCGAACCTTTTTTTTCGCCGTTTTGCAAGCTGCGCAGGCGGTGCCCACATACTTACTACGTTTCGAACTGGACTCAACAAGTTCGGCCATTTTCAACTGCTGTCAGGTACAGATCGAGCTGTCAATGATATGTAGTGAGACAGGACAAGAGCAGTGCGCAGGACAGCATAGGGTTTGTGCCTACGGTCCAAAGGGGTTGACCATCTGCACCACGCATGAAAATGTCTTCCAAACTGAGGGGCATTCGACCAAAGTGGCGAAAAGTCTGCCAAGTCACTATCATCGCCGTCAGTACTTTCTCGAGGGACGTCTGCAACAGCTGTGTTCATGACTGTTACGACCGCTCTTACCAGAAGAGAATCACAAGGCTCTGCTAGAGCCAACCAGCCACAAATTGTGCATATGGCCTTTAGACGTCTCAGCACAACGAGATCGAATAGGATGTCATCCGATACTCTGTTGGGTAGTACAAACCAGTAGAAATTATCCTTCAATTGCTTGTGGATGCAAGTTCGGATATGAAGTCCGGCAAGCATTTCAAAAAAGGGATAGAGCCATCCATATCGAGTAACTCACGAATCGTATTCAAGTCTAGCTGAAAACCCGTAATGCACAATCGCTTGCTTTTTATGGTAGCGGAGTTAGCATCTCCATCCAAGGTCATTGAACCCTGAAAAAGCCTAGAATCTAGAGCACGCATGGCATCTTCCATTATATTTGATCTGTCCCCTCAGCGTTGCAACGAAACCAGAAACTTCATGTCTGATGCTAGCTTGCAAGCGAGTTTTCTAGCCGACACATACACGTATTTAATAACTTCCCAAATTTCGAGTTGGCAGCACAACAGTAAGTGCCCAATAATTGAGAGAGCCGAGAATGCTCCGTGCGAAGTTGTCATGGCCCGTCACCGGCGCCGATGTTCGCCACGTGAAGCACAGCTATGAAATCTTTTACACAACGTCCGAATGAACAGCAGCGATTTGCGAGACCATAAACATTCATTCACCAGCAAGATGGCAGAACAGAATCGTGAGTTTGAGGCCAAATCATCAAGTTTTCTTACCTGGTTTAGCTCACTACCTGGGACTGCCTTTCATTCCTCTCTTCGTGTCACAGATCTTCGTCAGCGTCATGCAGGCCGCGGTATAATAGCGACAACTGACATCCCAGCTGAGACGGAGCTTTTCACCATTCCGAGGTCAGCGATCATCAGTGTCGCAACGTCTGATCTTGCACAAAAGCTTCCGGAACTCTTCGACCAACCAGCAAGTCATACATCTAACGCGAGTGGGAGGAGTGACGAAGGTGAATCAGACGACAATGCTTTAGACATTCCTTCGCCCTGGCTCAATCTTATATTCGTTCTGCTGTATGAGTATCTGCACTACGATACATCGAAATGGAAACCATATCTCGAAATCTTGCCAACAAGGCCGAGTGAGTTCAACACGCTGATGTTTTGGGATTCAAGTGAGCTGCAAGAACTTCAAGCTTCACACATTACCTCGAGAATTGGTAGGAGTACCGCAGATATTATTTTTCGCAGACGCGTCATACCGATTATTCGGGAACACGCCAATATTTTCTACCCGACAACAACCTCTACGCGGTTATCTGACGAGGAACTCCTCAACTTAGCGCACAGTATGGGCTCGTTGATCATGTCGTATGCCTTTGAGCTGCAACCGGATGATGACGAAGAAAACGAGGACGACGAGGACAACGATGATGCGCAGGACGGATGGAAAGAGGACAAGGCGAAAGAAGGCACTATGGGAATGATTCCTATGGCAGACATTCTAAATGCAGACGCAGAGTTCAACGCCCACTTATCTCATGGGGATTCTGCATTGACGATGACGAGCTTGGGAATAAAGGCGGGCAATGAAGTATTGAATTACTATGGCCCATTGTCTAACGGAGAACTAATCCGGCGCTATGGCTACAGCAGCCAAAACCACGCGAGATACGACATTGTGGAGCTCCCATGGCTATTAGTCAAATCGTGCATTTTACGAACCTTGAGCAAGCAAGCAGGGCCGACGGAGACACAACTCCGTGGTCTGATCCAGAAGGTGGAGGACGAGAATGACCTAACGAACGAGTCATTCGTACTTGAACGAGAAGCAGACGGTCCAGATGATACTGGCCACTGTACAAGTCCAGCTGTTTTCCGAAATCCTCCAGAAGAGCTCGTTGATATCATCGTCATAGAGATTATCTGCAAAGCATCGAGCAAGAAAATTGGTCCTAGTGAGCAGAAGAAGCGCTTCTTGCCTGTTTTCCTTGAGATTTTGAGAGCACGTCTAGCACAATATGCGACAAGTATTGCCGAGGACGAGAAGTTGATTCCTCAGGCTACTGGTCGCTTGAAGATGGCCATCGACGTGAGATATGGAGAAAAGAAATTGATTCAGGAAGCCATTGACTGGACAGAAGGGAAATTGCGGGCGTTGACGGTGGAGACTATTACCAATGATGCGCGAGAAGGACCACCCCAAAAGAAGCAGAAGAAAGCAAAGTAAGCCTGAGAGCCTCTATATCGGTGCTGACAAGTCACTTGTTCCACTGTGCCTTCTTCATTGGGCCGCAACGAGATACCGGCTCATGACTCTGCTGCGCTTGCGCTGTAACAAGTGGATCTTGAATCGAGCAGAGCCGTTTTACATCGCAACCCCTCTAATGACCATGACTGAACCTTGGAACCATGTATTCGACAATGGGGCTCCTGATTGGATTCGTCTCCGGGTATTTCCTCCAACTTCCACTGGTCACATAGCTTCCTAAGGCTGTAAAAACCCCCCCCATAAATGACAAGTTAGACCTATAGCTTTTTTAATCTATTTTTCAAAGTAGCTTTTCTGACTCTCCTGCATATATAGGCTTGTTGTCCAGCGAAGAAAGCGACAAATCCAGATACTATGCTAGTGATCATTGCAGATTACCATGAGTTCACAATCAACAACAATGCCTTGCGATGACTGATATATCGGAGGGCTGTATGCGAGTAGGGGGGTACACAAAGCATACGCGTGTTCATAATGTTAGAAGGTCTCTTTAGCTGCCAAAAATGCAAAGATGCTCGTGCTTTCTAATTTTCTGATTCGTTCAACCACGAGTTCTGCGTCGCACGATTCGATATCAGGTAACCGAGGCTTCATATCTGTCATTCAGGTTCAGAAGGACAAAAGACAAGTTTCACAAGAAGACAAGAGCGAATGAATAAAGTGTTTGTTTCAGACCGCAAAGTGGCAAAAATGCGGAGACTTCAAGAGAGCTCGAGTACATCATAAAACCACGAGCGCTTTGTTTCAATCAAGCGATTCTTTCCTCCACAGTTATATCTGCTCGCAACGACTATTCCAGTGTCATCGCAGTATGAAACAGAAGCAACATGCAGCAAGATGCAGAAACTTTGCTGGGTCCAATCCAACTTGAAAGCTACAGATTGCTTGCAAAGTTATGTTCCAGCTAGGTTCACTCGGGTACACTGTATGTTCGGACCTCCCATGGAGTTGTTGAAGAAGAAATCAGTGCAACATCACCGTCGGCACGTTCTCGCACCGGATAGGTCGCGATTTCCAGGTGCTTTTTGGCTTGGTTGCTACACTTTTAGGCAGAGTGCAGGTATTGCGACACAGAATCGAAAACTAGAAATGGCAACAAGAGGGGAGGCTAGTCATCTGGTATCGGTTGTCCGTGGTGATATCACTGTGCGTTATACGTTCCCGAAACTCAGCCGGCGATCGCAACACATACAATCCAACCATCGTCGACTGGTAGCTAACTTGAAAACCTGGGGAGAACCAGATGATCCACGATGAGTTAGGGCACCACCCAAGCAATTCTCCCCGCAAAGCTGCCGAACGCAAGGCCTGACATGGACGCATTCACCTTCCGCAGATGCTGTCCTACAAGCATTTCGTAGGCACAAGAGATTCAGACCAATAAATGGGAACAACTTCAATCAGAGGTGGCGGATCGTTACTTATTTAGTGTTCTTATCAACTTTCTTCAATAGACGACTCTGTTGCCAGTTGTTAGCTCAAATCCTTTCACGGATTACATTTCCGAAGCGCGCATTCTTTGACGAAACTCAATTTTACTTTAAACCCGAGATCTTCGGATTTATTTTTCCGTTAGCGCAGCTTGGTAAAGCACAATTTAGTGATGACGACACGTGAGAGTGGTAATCGTCGGGTCCTGCGGGAGCCTTTCGCTTTTCTTGGCCATAGATCGCACATGTAGAGTTGGAAGTGCTCTTGTTTCCCGACAACCAGTATTGCACACGCTGCACGATACCGCTGCAGTTCGGATGACTATGCAAGCTTACTCCCGCTATCATAAACTATGCATGGGTTGCCTTCTGGGCACAGTGATTATCAATTGCATATCTTAGCTAGAAGTTCATCAGACCTTGCCTGTCCTGTTGCGCATGTGACACCACCCGAGCAGCTTTCGAAATTGATAACCAGGTAATCATGCATTTGGTCGAGATATTAATGTTCTTCAGGTTGCATTATCTCAAAACGCAAATAACAATCAGCTTCCGTTCGTGCTTAGGTCACTCTTCCTCCTTTTCTGCCTCCTACAATTTTTTCACTAATTTCCATATCTCATCAACAACACACCGCGGATTATCCCTCTGCACAAAATGTCCTGCATCCTTGGCAACCACTATAGCACTGGCGTTCACGTCTTCTTCCGTCTCACCATCTAGCCTCAATAACCCCAAGTTATACCTCCACCATGCCGGCTCGATAAATCCCTCCGTCAAACCCCTTGTACTAATCTTCAAACCTTCCTCCGCAAACGCCTCCGGATCATGCGCCACAACCGTGAGTAGAACTCTCTTCCCATCCCTCCCTAGCGCAGGTGTATCAGACCGTGGCAGCAAGTCCAGCAACGTGCTTCGGTCCAAGTTCTCCGCGTTCGGCGCCGTAGGTGCGAACAGCTTCGTGTAGTTGTCCCTCGTCCTCCTCAATTGCTCAACACTCGTGTCCTCGGGTAGCTGATCCGCATTAAACTCCGGTGCATCAGGGTCTGGCAGCAGATTGACCATGTTCACGTTCGCCATATTTGAATCGATCAGCATCAACGCCGCTACATGGTCGCCATGCTTGTCCGCGAACAACCTCGCAATTGGTACACCAAGGCTTTGCCCCACAAGCAGGATCCTGAACTGCCGTTTGTCATTCTCACGGCCTTCGGTCAAGACACGAACACTCAGCTTCTCGACCAGTTGCGCTAGATCATGAACACTGTCGAGGCAGTCATGCCGATCGGGCTTCCAGGTTGGGTCTGCTGGAGCGATCTTGGTCGTAGGCGATATCTGCTGTGGACGCGAGAAACCCTGGCCATAGCGGTCATAGGTCGTCACGTAAATTTCATCATGAAGACTTGCAGGATTGGCTTCGACGTCACTGTGAAGCAGTTGGATAGTTGGCTGCCAGAATGCTTGCGGGAGGCCAAGGCCATTGAGGAAGATTATCCATAGAACACCACGTGAACGTACGGGTGATGGCAGCGTCAAGTGATTGTGAAGAGCTGTGAGGGTGTATGCAATGGGGCAGTCAGGGTGGTTGGGAAGGGTTACGAATTCTAGATTCGGGATTGTAGGCGGTTCCATACTTTCAGGTAGACATAGAGACAAGGGGCTCAATGCCAAAACCACTCAGGTACCTCGGTGGTCGACTTGCTCAATGAGAGTTTGTGCTTTTAAGCTCTGGTTTGAGAACCTGGTGTTGCCCGTTTCTGCAGACGAAACTGATTCTCGGACTAAACCCCCAAGGCGCAGATATTGTTTACGTGAGGTGCTTTCAGCTGTGACATTGACGAAGGCTTTACAAAGAGCTGTTGGCTTTGGACGCCTAATCATGGTTGAAGATATGGATTTGCTCAGCTCCGATTGGCTTTGCTGGAGTTAGGTGTGGGTCTGGTATGAAGGAGGCATAAGTAACTACTAAAGATCTGTCGAAGTCTTGCAGGTTCACCACTTGCTCTGCATCTGTGCAGCTGATCTGATTGCCTAAATCCTTATCCACAAGTTTGCTTTTAATCTACAGCTCGGCATCCTCGGTCCCACAGTGATGGTGAAAGTGCCCATGTATATCTGCTCCAGCGTAACTATCCCTTCTCATCTTCATCTCCCTTGCATGTCGCCTGCTTAAGCTTGCTGGCAGTGGCAGTGAGTCAAAGGTCGTTGCATAGGTTGCGACAGAATGAGCAATCAGCTTCGTGTTGAGCAAAAATGCATCCAGTGCTAGGTTGAAGATATTGTCTCCAGCCTGGTGATAATTCACATCATACGCAATCTCCTCCTCCCCACCCCAGATGTCCTGGCCCTCATCTGTCTTGATTTCTTCGGCCCCAGTGAAGATCCCGCCTGCTGCGATTCCAACATCCAAGAACGGACCATAATCAGAGCGTCCGTCGAAAGCAGTCGCGTTAAAAGTCTTCCCTGCAGCTGTGTAGTAGTCTTCGAACATAGACTCGATTTCAGCGCTGCCGGCCGGACCGGTGAGATTGAAAGCGCTGCCATCGCCATCGTAGATCATGTATGCATAGTGCGGAGATGCAATCATGTCGAAGTTGAGGTATGCACGGATTTTTGCGAGCTCTTGTGGCGCTGTTTCATTGAGTGTTGTAACGTAGTATGTTGAGCCGAGCAGCCCAAATTCCTCAGCAGACCAGAAGCAGAAGCGTACTGCGTTAGTTACCGTGAAGTTCGACAAGGCAATCGCGACATTAAGCAGACCGATCGTGCCGGAGCCGTCGTCATTAATACCCGGGCCGGCTTCAACAGAGTCTGTATGGGCGCCAAGAGCGAGGACTGAGTCGTGGTTGCCGGATTTTGTCTCAGCAATGACGTTGAATGTGGTCCGGTTCTCGAGCACAGAGTTGACTTCGAGAGTTGCAATCAAGTTTGTGCCGTTCTGCAATGAGGCTAGGAGAGATTTGCCCGTTGCAAGATCAGTACCGACAGTTGGGACATATTCTCCTAGGCCGCCAAGAGTGCCTGCGATAGTGCCTTCAATGTTGTTGTACACTATTGCTGCTAGTGCCCTTGCTGCTGCAGCATTCGTCACTTTTTGGGCGAAAGTGCAGTTACCTCTAGATATGAGCACAATGGCGCCAGTCGCTTGGGGAGGATAGTCAGATGTGGCACACCCTAGGTTGGACACTGCAACAAGTGGAGCGGTTGCTGTACCACTTGGCGTGTATGTGAACAGTGTGTTGTTTGTTGGTACACCGTTGATGGTTAGAGCTGAGTCTCCGCCAGAGTACAGTTCAACGAAGGGCTGCACTTCAACGTTGTAGAAACCAGTAGACCTCAGCACTTCGGCAAGGAAGTTAACTGTATCATTGTGAGCTGAGCTTCCAAAAACACGATTGCGGTCCGGATAGGCATAGGCAAAGTCCTGTAGTTGTTGAGCTCCTCCACGGAGCTCGTCTAGATCAATCAGAGCCTGAAGTGCTTCGGATGTGACTGGAGGAAACGATTGAGCACTTGCACAAGCTGCACAGGCTAGAGTTAAAATGATATAAGCGAACTTCATCTTGGCGTGATCGAAGGGGAAGATGAGCAATGTAGGATTCTTTCATCCAACGTTGGAGAATATTCCTCATCCATTATATATCAACCGTCAATCCAACTTCGCTTCTTCGAAGTTCGAAATGAAATCAAGACTTGACACGGCAATGTCGTACCTAGGATATCACGCTCCAATCACAACCGGCAGCAAACAAGTCGTCCATTGAAGCTTTATACTGCTGCTAACCAAAATAGACAGGTAGAAAAAGTCTTGGGTAGCATGTTTCAATACTGTCGGTGCAAGGCTCGTGACGATCAATGACAATACTTGCATGCTATTGGAGAATTGGATCGTCAAGGCCAAGATAGTGATAGATTGAAAGGCAACAAGCAGCGTTGGCATTCCTTGGCAACTCGTGTTTAGGCGGGGAGTATTTCTGGCTTTGACTCAGGACTGCCCCCGTGCGCCTGCCCCTGCCCCCAACACGTGATGAAATTTTCGCCGACCTCGGATTACTTCGTACCACCAAAATTTGGTGCCATGAAGAAATGCGCAGTCTTTCTGAGTTTCCATTGCAACAATCATTGCAATAATCAATGGTTGAAGCCGTAAGTTGACGCGATTTGTGTGTGTATAGCAAATGTCGTGGTGTCAGTAGTTCTGGTAGCTGCCCTCACCGCCCTCAGGTGTCCACCGCACATTGTAGGTCTTTTCTACTCACTTGCCTTTCCAATCATGGCCCTGCCCTGCCTGGCCCTGCCCTACCTTGCTATTTATCACTACTACTCGTTGTTGTCGTCGCTATGGCTTCGCCTAACGCCAATTTTCGACTCAGGCTCGAGCGATCGCCCATCTTCGCTGTCCAACCCGAGAAATACCGTCAGCAATGGCTCAAAATTTGTCTGGAGTTCGGAGAAGCTAGGTGTACGATACCAGCCAACGAAGAGGTGTTTGAAAGCCCAGATCACTGCTTCCAGAGGCTGTGGGATTGGGGCTTTTCGGCTGGTTGTCTTTTCATCAAAGGTCGCCATCGAAATAACAAAAAGGCGCTGAGCCGTGAATACCACTGTTGCTATCATGGTGATAAGCTAGATAACAAGCATGGACTGACTTCGAAAGTCGTACGCAAGGACGAAGAGGGCAAGACTCTTCCAGGCCGTCAACGTAATACGTTCACAAGAAAGGCTGGCTGTTCAATGACCTACTACATTTCCTATCGTAAGCCATTTGATGGTCCAAGTACTGATAGAGCTTGGCGAGGTCGATGGAGACAATCCGAGCACTCTGAGAGCTGTCCTGCTTCTGAGCCAGTCGATATCTTTTCTTCATTCGATGGGTATCGTAAGATGCTTCCTGAATACGTTGATCTTACTGTTAATGCTCGCGTATTTAGAGAGGGGAAGTTGACCTACCACCAGGCTCGGGCGATGCTAGTATCAACTGGAAATCCTCTAGATCTTGGGCAAAAGGAGTACTACAATATCATCCGTAGACCGTCCAAGGATACTACCGACGAACTGACTGCTCGAGCGTTGATTCGCCTTCTCGATGATGCTGGATGGAGATATCGACTACGTACTCTCGACGCTGAAGATACTGACCAGCGAAAACTAGTACAAATCTTCTTCTGGGATAACGAGATCTTGCGGTATATCCAACGATTTACCTCCGATTCACTACTATATATCGACGCTACCTTTCGAACTAATCAGCATGGATTACCGTTAATGATTGCGGTTGGAGCGACTAACACCAATAGTACGATACCAGTCGCCTTTTCCTGGTGTCCAGAAGAGGACTCTCGATCATATGCATTCTTTGCCGAGCAGTTAAGAGACAAGATCTACGACGGAATACCCGATCCAGCTGTTATCCTTGCGGATCAGGGCGCTGGCTTAACTAGCGCTTTCTCTACGCAGTGCTTCCCCTACTCAGAGCTTCAATATTGTAGCTGGCACGCTGTTAGCGCAATGATGAAGCATTTCGGTGCTGGTAAGTATTCGAAGGACGAGCGGCAAGGTTGTAAGGACTCTACTGGTCAAACAGTACCTGGAATCGAGACGCTATGCTGGCAATACATAGGATCAACTTCTAGACGAGATCTCGAGGACAATAGGCAGGTATTACTGGATCGCTTACGACTTGAGGACAGACGCTATCTTATCGAGAATTGGCAACCAAAGGAGGACAAGGTTGTTCGATACTACACTGGATTCAATACCAATCTCGGCTATAATTCGACGCAACGAATCGAGTCCTTCAACCGTACTCTCCACAAGGTGTTGAATCATCAGATGTCACTCGAACAGGCTGCTAATACGATCGTTAAACACACCAAGAATATGATTACAGAATTCGAGAGAGATATCGCAAGAGAGCGTACTAAACGAGCAGTCGCAATCGACGAACAGGCCTTCGCGAATCTCAGTCGAACAGTGACCCAGTACGCTATCGGGTTGATTAATAGCCAATGGACTCGCCTAGATAGTGTCCTTCCTGAATGTACGCAGCAATTTCGTAAGCAGTATCAACTGCCTTGCGTTCACGATTTACAGACAACATACTTTCGAGATGGGGTCATTGAGAGATCGCTCGTTCATCCTCGCTGGTGGATCAACGGTCATATACCACCTAAGAGAGGTTGGAAGCCTGCAGAGAAGACAAGTACTGAAATGCCCCTACTACAAAGCCCACAGAAGATCAATACGCAGGCGCAATTCCAGGTATTGATGAGCGTACGCGATCAGCTACCGAGCGACTTACGGTCTGAGTTCGAGGGCAAGATCGCTGTCGAACTCAGAGGCCTACTAGAATACGGTCAAGGGCAACTCAGGCTTGCGGCTCGCCCTATCGCCCTTCCTAATAATGTACAGCGCTTTCAAAAGAAGATCGAGATAGCGCGTAAGCAAGAAGAGCTTTGGGCGTGGCGACAGCAAAGGCAGGCAAGGCAGGAGATCCTCGATCAGGCGATATTGGAGGCTAGGGATCGCGATGAGTTTGACGATGGGATATTGATTCAAGGCGAGCTATCCCAGGGCAGTACGATCACTGTACGCCCTTCTACACCATTTCCTGTCCTTCCCATCCGCAGTGCCAATTCAATGCTTTCTTCGCCACCAGAGCCTTCCTTTACGAACCCTCCACCGTCGACAGCACCACCAGCGATTGAAGGGCGTACAGTACGTAAGAGAAAGGGCACAGGCTACTACAACGCCTTGTTAACGGGCGACAGCCAAGAGATCAAGCGCACACGACAGTAGCAGTCAGAATATTCAAAAATAAAGGTGCAACCGTGGGATTTGAACTCATGGTTTGAACCCAAGTACTTGGCAAATACTTGGCAAAAAAAAAGAAGGAGTGAAGGTTATCTCTCATGGATGTACTGGAGCCTCTTGAACCGAGGCCGCAGTCCCTTTCACTCTTATTCTTTGGGGGGGTCAGGTCCCTGGGAATAAGAGCTATTCGGTATGCAGTCTCTAGTCAAGAGGCAGTACTACGACAGCACGAGGACCTTGTTGACCAGGCAAGGACATAACGTACTGTCGAACGCACATACCACTTGGCCACGACGACCTAGGGTCGATATGATGGTTGCTGGATGTGCGCATTTGAATTCAATATTTCGGTTACGTATATATATAGATTGTGAATCCTTCACTTCCTACAGTCCATGATCTTGGGCTGTTGCAGTACAAATTACTATGAGAGATGACCATTATTCTGGGCCACTGGATATCACGTGACTCAAAAATGAGTAATTAGACCAAGGGCCACCCGTAGCAAATACCGATTGTTACGATAGAAATCATGAGAGACTGCGCATTTCCATGGCCCATACAATTTTGGTGGTACGAAGTAATCCGAGGTCGGCGAAAATTTCATCACGTGTTGGGGGCAGGGGCAGGCGCACGGGGGCAGTCCTGAGTCAAAGCCGTATTTCTGGGCAAAGTCTTGGTCCGCCGTTAACAGCCTGCCTCTGAAATGACGTTTCGTAATTCTTGAGCGAATCAGGCGAACGCGATCATGCTTCCTGCGTTGCTGGTATGCGCTCAGTTTGATTAACATTAAAATCCTCATGTTGCTTTGAGTTCCTGGAAGAGAAAGCACAGTCAGAAAAGCAAATGTGGAGTACACCCAGCAGGAACCATGGGCGCAGCTCGAGCATTCACCGGCAAAGACAAATCATCATGCTGGTAGAAACAACATGATGAGCAAAGGCCGAAGGAAGCTTAGAACATGCAAGTCATTGCAGCGAAGTGACCCGTTTTCGAGCCACTAGACTTCTCGGACCGGCCCACCTCTTTCAGGCACAAGCTAGAACCAGTAGAAACTGATCTGTCGGTCATTTAGGTACGAAACCTTGCATGGTTCATATTTTGATCCATTGAGGTGACGTACGTCGAACGTCCATGATTGTGGAATAAACCTCAAGCTAAATGCTCTCATGATGTCCTCAGAGCACAATCTGCTGATCAAAATGCGACCTCATAGAATATGAGCGAGCTATATGACAGTCCGGGCTGTTGATGAGCTTCGCCAGGACAATCAGCCTCATCGATATGTGAAGATATCGTTGAATAAGCCATTGCTCAAGATGTCCTTCTGACCCGCTTACTCGAACACAGTGACGGCAAGACATTGTCAACCTCTCAGCCCAACATTCATTGCCGTCAATTTCACGTCCTCATATCTAAACTTTACGCAGTTGTATGCTTCGACCTATTTTAACTACGTGGGATCAAAAGACAGCTCAGTTTCTGGAGGACCATGACCCAATTCAAACACGCTACTTGATAGCTACTGGGGTCTTCCAAATTTCAGATGGCGCGACCATTTCGCTTCAGTACCAAATCAGTCCTCTCCATCATTAAGGCCAGCACCTAGAACTCAGATCACCAATACAGATGGCATCGGGGCTCATCGCGATGTCTTTGCAAAGGTAAGACCATCCTTAAACGAGGCAATAGTCTACTCGATCTTCTCCTAACCGGCAGCTACACCTTTCAGTACTTAATAATAAGCCACGACACACTCACCACAAACAACTTCTTCACCCTTACTACAAACATCTCACTGATTGCACAATTGACATTCACCAGCAACTTGAGGACCGAATTTGCCGCGGAAATGCACCAAACTATCGACAGATTGCTTCCCCATAAACTGCGCCGATAACCTCTTCCTTTTACACGGATACTCCATTTACATTCAAGAACTTGGTGCCTTAGTTGCTTGATAGAGTGCAACAGCTCACACAACACTGCAGTTCGCCACGAATCCGTTTAGATTTCAAATAAACCTACAACCCTCGCAATCAACCTGCTGCATCTGCTCCTCGACCATTCGACTTTCCCAGGCTGAGCAATCATGCTACTCCGAATAAGAAGATTGGAATCAACGTTTTAGTGATTAGCCCCCTGCTTCCCCAAGGTGCTTGGTTCTGCTCATCGTCTAGAACATTCCGGCCTGGTTTGACATGGAATGGCATTCCTAGCTAAGGTTGTGAGGAGTCTATGGTGAAACCGAGGCTAGCAAAGCAAGGTGAAGAAGATCATGTTTCAGCAAGTGCCTACAAGGCAATGTGATGCTTGTGCGGGACTGCTCGACAAAACGACAGGATCATTACACAGCAGTCTTTGGGAATTGTTTCGGGAATGGTAAATTCTGATTTCGAGGTCGAGATTCCGAATGTGCAGTTTAATGATGCAGAGGAGAGGGCATGGTTGAGACAAATTGGAAAAGGAAGATATTGTTGTCAGACACGGTATGAACATAACACTGGTGGCCAGTATTTAGTGTCTTGTCAGTCAGCAAGCATTCACATTCTACTGCTTGAATGTTTGAAGCCGGATGAGCTGGTCCTCTTCGGAGCACGGAAATGGATGATACGATATCTTTCTATGACACGATGTGACGTAATCCGAAATGGCTCTTCTACCAACCTGAACGTCAGTCCGGCTTACTCAAGGCAAAACCTGAGTGAGTGGAAGGTTCAACTAATAGGCAACAAAAGATGAAAGCCATCGCAGTCGAAAAGTACGGTGGCATCGACAACTTCAAAGCCATTACCGCGCCAGATCCTAGCAAGCCGGAAGGCCATGACATCCTAGTGCAGTAAGTAGCCCTATTGTATTAGCATTGATCTAATCTGCTGAACATGTGTTCAGAGTCAAAGCATGCTCTGTCAACCCTGTCGACACCAAGGTACGTGCCGGCACCTACGATGACTACCCTGACTACTACTCTCACACCCCGCCCCTACCGCAGGTCATTGGCTTTGATGCTGCCGGTATCGTCTCAGCAGTCGGTGGTGAGTCCACAGGCTTCAAGCCTGGCGATGAGGTCTTTTACTGCGGCAGTCCAATCCGCCCAGGCTCAAATGCCGAGCTCCAACTTGTCGACAGTCGGGCTGTCGCCCACAAACCGAAAACCTTGAGCATGGTGCAAGCGGCTGCAATGCCACTGACATGGATCACTGCATATGAGGCGCTTGTGGAACGTATGGGAATTCAACGGGGCGAAAATGCAGGAATTCTGATTGTGAACGGCAGTGGTGGTGTTGGCAGTGTTGCGAGCCAGATCGCGCGGACAATATTGGAGTTGCCTGTTGTGGTGACTACTACATCGAGGAGTGAGACGACCAATTTTAGTAAATCTATGGGCGCTACGCATACGATCAATCATCGTGAGGATGATTTGCCCGGACAAATTGAGAAGCTCGGGCTTCAGGTCCCGATCAAGTACATCTTCATCACGCACACGCCGACATCGAAGTACATCGTTGATGCAGCGAAAATTTTGAAGCCGTTCGGGAAAGTTTGCAGTATCGTGCAGGACAAGGAGATGCCGATGTATGGAACGGAGTTCATGGCGAAGAGTCTAACATTTGTGTGGGCACTGTTAGGGACAAAGCCGTACTATAAAGTTGATGTCGAGAGTCATGGGAGAATATTAAGAGAGTTGGCTGGGTTAGTGGACGAGGGGAAGGTAGAATGTCATTTGACAGAGACCCTGCCATTGACTGTTGAGGGACTGAGGAAGGGGCATACAATGATTGAGCAGGGTGGCGTGATGGGGAAGGTTGGGCTTAGTGTTAATGTTGAGGGGTTGAAGGAGGAGGACACATTCACTTGATGTACGACGAAGCTGGCTTACTTGGGCAAAGAAGACTTCCAGGAATGTGTAGACCCTCCTGATGTCTCGTAGAGAAAGCTGGGCTGAAATGCAATGAATACAGTTAGATCCATCACAATCCCAAAATGCATTTGAGCTGTGCAACCATGGAACGAGGCGCTACACTGCCAACGAGGATGTCAAGGCCAATGGTACTAACCCCAATATGCAGCCAGGTAGCACTTGATTAATTTTGATTAAACATCAACATATTCTTCAACAAGACGTACCTGTCAGCGAATTGGTCAGTGTCAATCTTGGTCAAAGACAAAAGCTGCTTCGAGGTCCAGTGTCTTAGTGAGCTCAATTTTTTGCACAACAGCCACGTGCAGCAAGCAGAGGGTCAATGCAGACACTAGATGCGACCTTGACAGTGTATTAAGTTCGGGAAAACTTGAATGCTGACCATCGATCTTGATTCAATGTCATGTGACACCCTCTTCGGAAGTGTCAGTGCACAACCAGCTGCAACTCTACAACCATAAACAATGCTTCAAATCAAGGTTGCATCTACGTGCGAGAACTCATGGAAATAGTATGGATCAAACCGTGACTCAATGGAACCGTAAAGAGTCGGGTGAAGAAAGCGCTGGGCTGCAAATGCCACGAATAGCAAAGTTTACATTTGATGCGGTATCTTTTCGAAATACCGAATGTCTTGCTAGTACTTTGAAGCAAGTATTACCAAGATGACACGGATGTGCTACCTATGATGTAGAAACACTTTCACTATAGCGCCCCAAGGTGTATTCACTCCTAACAGAGTTGCCTACTTTTGTGTTTGCCCATCCACACACAATCTTTATCATAGCTCATGGCTGATGTAGAAAGCTAGTAACTCTGGCCGCCCAGATACCTGCCAGGTAATAGACAAATGAAAATAGTGCTGATGAAGACACCGGCGCCAGCCAGATACAGAACACCATTGATACTTGTAGCAAGAACCCGTGCAGCCGCCAGAGGCGCAATGATCGAAAAAATCCGACCCCAGAAACTAGCAATTCCGGAAGCAGTACCCCGGACAGGAGCTGGGAAGAACTCAGGTGTCGCTCCGTACAGAATAGAGTTGAACATAGATTGAAAAACATAGACCAGAGCGTTGATGCCAATGTACGTAGCCTTAGTATGAACAGCCGTAAAGGTGAATAACATAGCGCCGAAGAGTGCCGAAGAGATGGTCATGGATATCCGTCGCCATTTATAGATAAGTGTACCAGCTAGCACACCTATAACTCCAGGGAGGTAGATGTACACATAAGATTTGTAGGTCTCATCAAGCGTCAAACCTACACTCGCCCCTTTCTTCCTAAGGATTAATGGCAGGAAACTTCCAGCAATCGTGAAACCCCAACTGCATTTGTCAGCCAGACGCATGTTGAAAGGGCAGGAACCGCTTACTAATCGAACATATAGATGATCCAAATGCATACAGTTAGCCATGCCATAGGTGGGGTGCCAAAGAGTACTCGAAGGCGGACAAGTTCCAACTTGAACTTGTCCCATAGAGACAAATCCTGCAACTTGTCACCTGAGCCAAGCACGATTCTGCTCTCGCTATTATTGCTACTGATAGACGCATCATCTTCGTCCAACTGAGTAAAAGATTCGAGCGTGATGTTGCAAGGTACTTTGTTGTAGTTCGCAATGTACTGCAATGACTTCACAGCCCTCTCGTCCTTGCCTCTATAGAGGAGATACTTTGGCGATTCCTGGAAGCGGAAGAGCACGAAACGGGAAATAAAGACAAAAATGGTTATTGCCCCCAGTGTAATCATAGTGTAACGCCAGCCCATGTTGTCTGCCTTTTCGCAGCAGGGCTGACCTGCAGGTGCATTGTGGCAAGATTCGAGGTCAGTTGCGCAGGAATAGTTGGGAATGAAGCCGTATGCAATGGCTGAGCAGATGACCACTCCAAACGGCTGGAAAATGGAAAGAGCGGGAAGCAGCCATCTTCGGTTTTGCGGAAGGAGCTCAAGACAGATTGTTGTGTCTATTGGAACGTTTCCTCCAATACCCAGTCCAACAAAGGCTGTGAGAATGAGGACGCCATTGTACGTGTTTGGGGCGGCAAGACAAATGCCGAAGACACTCGAAAGGAGGACAGTAAAGTTGAATGCCCAGTATCTGCCAATGATGTCGACCTAGATTGATTTCAGTCTTTGTTGCCAACAAATACGTGCACGTTGTGGCCACGAACCATTATTCCCCAGAACGCAGCGCCGGCGGTCAAGCCGGCGGAGAAGGAGGTGCTGAGGTTTCCGCTATCAATAGCACTGAAGCCGAACTCTTGTTGTATGGAGGCCAGGATAAGGCCAAATGCCTGTGCCCATAACAGGTCCAGAAGGTAACCAAAGCCACAAAGGAAGAATATCATCCACTGGTATCGTCCCATACCTTGTGCCGCTAACTCTCGATTGACTAGCAAAGCCTTCTTTTCGTACAGCGTAAGACCTTGCATCTCGAAGTCGTCGTCGTTGACCGAGACTTGTCGTTGTTGGTTGGTTTCATCCTCGACATCTTTTGGAAATCCAGTGCTCGCAGAGCCTGCGTTCTCGCTTCCCGAAATCGGCTCCATCTTGCTTAATACTGACCTCTGTAGGCTGACTTAGTTAGTTGCTATGATACGGAGAGAGCTTTGCGGGCGAATTAGAGTAAATAGACAGCGGCTTTGCAAGCAAGGGAATGAACTGAAACACGGCACAGCAACTTTCGAACGGATCCTTCAAGCTACGCAACATCTCGTCCTTGAAAAATATGGCCGCTCCACGGCTCTCCCGTTAAACGTGGGCCGTGGCATAGCGTCGGGTCAGATTTCTTGAACCGTGACGATACCAGACAAGGAAAACGAATCTGGTACAGCTAATGAAGGATGGCGGAACAGGGAAGGCTGTTGGATTGAAATGATTGACCTTTGCAAGGTGGTGACGATGTTGAACGCAGCAGATTGACGTAGTTCGCGTCTGTCGTAGATTTTAGCGCAACATCCACGGGCCACATGTGCCTCACATCGAGCGGGCTAGGAATGCTTGCCTAAGATCTAGCCTTTCCTCATGCAGATAAACGGTCGCGCTTGAGTCTGTATGCCACACACCACCGCACGGTCACGAGCACGTGTCCGCAAGCATACACAAAGCTAAAATTTCACGTAGATAACAGAGGATGTTACCCGCGCAGATCTATTTGAAAGCTGGAATGAGGACCGAGCTTACCCAGTATTGCCGCATGCAACGCTCTCCAAAACATCTGTATCGTTATCTATGAGAGCTACTTCTAACGCCATCTATAGAGAATCATTCTTAGTATACAGTACCAAGTAAATACGTACATTTAATCGTAGGCACCTTCCACACTGGACAACGCAAGGAAAGTCGTAGCATCGTATCGTCGAAATCGCTATCTAATTCTGGAAGACGCGTGGACCTGCCAACACATCTGAGAGTGCACCGTTCTGATGTAAGTAATCAACCACATCAAAGAGCTCAAGGTCAGTCCCTGGACGTCCGACGAGGCTAAGAGTAACTGGAAGGTGTTCTGTCTGCCCTGTGACCTTGGAAGTATATGGCGTCTCCGCTACCGGTAATGTGTAGTCAGGACATCCGACCAAATACCCAAGCGCATAGATACTGAACGTTGAGTTGAAAGTTTCGCCTCGAACAGGAACATCGTTGCGGTAGTCCGGTAGCCCGCATGTCTGAGGGAATACCATAATCGTTGTAGCGTTTTGATCGTATGAACCAAAGAGGGTGTTCAACGTCCACTCTCGGAAGGCCTCCATCGCTTCGACAGCCTTCGCCACTTGACCAGCTTGCACGCTTCTGCCGTAGTCGAGTCGTTGCTTGACAATCTCACTTATGAGTGGCTCTTCGCCGTCATGTTCTGATTTGTACTTGGCAATAAAATCATCAATACCGGTATGAATGGCTGACGATGTGGTTATCACTTGATAGATCTCACCCGTGGCTTCATCCAGCGAACGAGGCTGACCAAGAACAGGAGTTGCACGCCATAGCTCATTGATGTTGAAAGGAATCCGCTTACAGTCGAGCAGTTTCTCCATCCTTGCTACTGTTTGCTCAAGCTGTTTCTCGGCTTCCGACCAATGTGACTGATCGACTTCGGGGTGGGGGAACCATCTGTACTGGCCGTGGTAGATGGGATTGGTCATATGCGACGCTCGTGTAGGATATAGTAGATTATACCTGCGTTGAGAAGGTAGAGGTCGCGGCATTGGCTTCCCTTCTACGAGAAATCCCCCAACCTTGCTAAATAGTTCCACGTCTCGAGCAAATATGCCGACGGTATTGAAAAGATCTGTCGCTCCAAGCACGCCAGTGAGATCGATCCGTCCATGACTGGGACGTTGGCCATAAAGACCATTAACGCCTGCAGGATGTCGAATACTTCCGCCTGTATCAGTTCCTAGACTTACGTCAAGCCATTCGTAAGCTGCTGAGGCCGAGGCACTTCCCGTACTGGACGACGAAGTTTTCTGCTGGCCATCGCCTCTTGGATTGAACGGACAGCTTGTATGTATCCAATCAGACGGATTTAAGCCTTCAGCAAACTCGGTGGTCTTCGTCTGTCCCACGATCACGGCACCGGCGTCGATCAACTTCTGCACACATGGAGCACTTGCCAACTCTGGAGGGTAAGTCTCCAGCCAAGGCGCGCTACCAAATGATGTGCGAAGTCCTTTGAGAGCTATGGTGTCCTTGACCGCAATTCGCACTCCATGCAATGGCTTGTCTTCGCGCTTTGGGTAATAAAGTCTTGACGGAAGAGGAATCTGTACACTTTCTGAGCGTGAGAACTCTGTGAAGGCTGCTTTTGCTTTCTGGTTTGGGATGATGGAGCTGGCGAAAGCTGCATGCGTGTCAGATTGCAACTTTGCAACTTTGAGGACTTGTCCAGTCGATATTTGAATGGCTAATGGTCCAGCAGGCAATTTCGCCTTCAAGTTGTTGATCTTGAGAATGCGCTTGCCACTTGTGGCGCATTTTGTCTTGGGTGGTTGCAGGAGAAGCACGAGGGACAAGAAGCTGCGGCACCAAACATCATCCGTTTGCTCGTATTCGTAACAAATTTCCTCGAGGTCGTCTTTGCCAAACTCAGATTTGTCCCACGATACAGCAGTGACGAGGATAAAATCCTGGTCAGGTGCACCAAGAGTACTGAAGAGCTGCGATTTGAGTGATACTTTGGTTGCCCAGAGTAAGTACTGCTGATTCTCGATTGAAAGTGTATGAGCGGCGGGTGTGTCCATTCTATGTGCAGACAGTATTGAGGTGAGATGCAAAAAGTAAAGGAAGAGCGAGGTGGGCGAGAATGTAAGAAAGATTTGCGCAACAAAGACTTTTGAAAAAGGCACGATCAAAGTATCAACAGACCGGGGTAGAGAAAGAACGTGGGATAACAGACTTAACCTCACTAGAGCTTACATGTGCTTCACCTTACAAACCTGAGGTCCTCCGCAGCTATTGACTTGGTGTTATATCGTGGCGATGTGCGAAGACGCGGCTGGACTGATAACTTATGGTAATCACATAGTACTCCCACATGGTAGCGGTAAATCCACGATCCATGCATACACTATTCTTGTTAATCCGATTGGTCCCGGTAGGGATTCACATAATGTTGCAAGAACATTCTGGGTCGTGCTTGGGTTGGCAAAAAATGAGATCGGCTGATAAGGAGGCCGGGCTTGGCAATATCAAACAATGGTGTAACGAAAAGTGGCAAAATCTCCCGCACTTTTCCGAAAAGGTAGTTAAACTCTGTTGACGCACGGAGCACGGCTGCTGATAAGAGCTCAACCTCAGGCTGATCATGTTGATAAGTCGCGTGCTAAGTAAAGCCATGATCTCGGTAAATTAATCCTCATCCCGCTCTGAATGCTGGTGTCGACCCATGCGTTCGCTTAAGCTCATATCCCCCGCACGTTTATGGAAACCGTTGACGAAGTCTGCTCGTCCACCACCACGTCTAGCATTGCGCGCACGTGCTTTTTCATCCTGTTCAGCAGCTTGGTGCTCCCTTTCGGATATCTCCTGAAGACGACGCTGCCTCTGGGTGTCCAGGTCTGTTGCATCTTGTTGCATAGCGGCCAGTCTTGCAGCCGTGTCTTCCTCTCTTCTGGGTGACGATTGCCGCCTCTGAGGTGATCTCGATCGTGAGTGCATTCGAGGCCTGGAGTTGTGCCAGCTGCGCGCCTTGTGTAAGTTCTTCGGCGGTTCGTCTCGTCGGTAGGGTGAACGTGAGCGATCTCGTGAATCTTCGGCTGGCGAGTATCTGCGGCTTCCCGGTGGAGACCGTCGTTTCCGTCTTCTGTCTGGTGAGGGAGAGCGGGAGTACGAAGGGCTGCGGTCGCGTCTGTGCCGACGCCTCGAATGCTCATCTCGATCCTGGTCGTCCTTTAACGGGCTTCGACGGCGGCTCCTGCGATCGGTGTCTCTATCGCGATGGCGGGAAGAATGATGGTGGTGTTTCTGCCGCTTGCGCTCACGCTCTGGTTCCTCCTCCTTGCCGGCAGCCTTGAGAAGCATCCGTCGCTTGACCGGGTCACTCATCATGGCCTCGTAGGCAGCTTGTTCCTGCTTCTTTATCGCCAGCAGCGGATCGTCTCTAATTTTGGCAGCAGTATCTCGGGCGGAGTTCGCATTCTGAACAGCCATGAACGAGTCCTGGCCGGCTGTCTTTTGCAACGACTCCTTCTCTTTCCCTTGCAACAGCGTGTCGACCCTTCTCTTGCCCAGCAGGAATGCCTCATTCTCCTCGGTAGTTCCTGTTTGACCAGTTGAAGGGCCTGAGTACATCCAATCCACTCTAGATTGTCTCTTCCTTCCCCCTGCAGCTTCTTGTAGTTCTTGCAGCTCCTGTATCTGTCGCTCTTCTTCCCTTTCCTTCCGAATCTGATCGATCTTTTTGCGCTCATCCAAGGCTCTCTTCTCCTCCTCCCACACCTTTTTCTGATTGCTCATCAACGATGGGTGCCATGATTTCTTGAGATTGAGGTCGCCTCCCATATTGATCCAAGCAGTTGAAGGGTCGGGTGGTAAGCTAAGACTTCGGTAGTAGAGGTCGTGGATCAAAGAGGGCGCTCGGCCTAGTAGTATTTCCTGTGCTTGGGTAAGTAAAGTACTAGAAGTACTAGGCCTGCCCAGGCGAACTTCGGAGGAACCTGCAAGGCACAAGAGACAGCCTTGTTAGAAAGCCCGGATAATGCGAGGCTGCTTATCGTTATCGATAATACTAGTGTACTTCTCCACACGCGTCAGTTTGCCTGGCATGAGACCAGCGCGCAGCCTATTGATGTCCACCACCACAGACCGACTTCATTCAAGAGTCGCATTGTTGCAACCTATCCTTTGCAGGCAGAACAGTTAGACCCTTTCCAGTCTGGCTGGATATTCGAGCCTAGAGCTTCAGACAAGCGACAAGAAATCGCAGGAAGCCGTTCACCATGTCTGACGACGATGATTTCATGGCTGATTCCGACCAGGAGCAGTACGGTGAACCGTCTCGTGGAGAAGTACGTGCTGACAGAATAATAGATATGACTTTGAGTACGAAGATGACGACGAGCCTGAGGATGGCGACGTCGACATCGAGAACAAATATTACAACGCAAAACAGATGAAAGCAGACAACCCTCAGGAAGCCATAGAAGAGTTTTTAGGAGTGCCGAAGCTAGAGGAGCAGAAGGGAGACTGGGGCTTTAAAGGCCTGAAGCAGGCTATCAAACTTGAGTTCGCCCTAAGCCGATACGACGATGCTATCGTACATTACAAAGAGCTGCTCACCTACGTCAAGTCAGCAGTGACTCGGAGTTATTCCGAAAAGTCGATCAACAACATGCTTGACTACATCGAGAAGACCGCGGACGACCCAACAGCATACAAATGCATGGAGGAATTCTACTCTTTAACTCTAGACACTTTTCAGGCAACGAACAACGAAAGACTCGCGTTAAAGACTAATGTTAAGCTTGCCAAGCTATATTTGGACAAGAAAGACTATACGGCCCTGTCAAGCAAGGTGAAAGAAATTCACAAAGCATGCCAGCGAGAAGATGGGAGCGCGGATCCCGGAAAAGGCACGTATTCGTTGGAAGCATATGCGCTAGAGATCCAGATGTATGCCAAGATGAAGAATAATAAGAGACTCAAGGCACTATACCAGAAGGCTTTGACCGTGAGGTCTGCCGTTCCACATCCGAAAGTGCAAGGCATCATTCGAGAATGTGGAGGGAAAATGCACATGAGCGAAGAGAACTGGAAAGAGGCTCAGAGTGCCTTCTTTGAATCCTTCAAGAACTACGACGAAGCGGGCTCCATGCAGAGGATACAAGTCCTAAAGTATCTCGTCCTGACCACCATGTTGATGGGATCGACAATCAATCCCTTCGACTCTCAAGAAACGAAACCTTACAGAAATGATCCAAGAATCTCCGCCATGACAGAGCTTGTCGACTCGTATCAGCGAGACGATGTACACCGATACGAAGTCATCCTTAAGGAGAACCCGGATCTGCTTGAGGACAAATTCATAGCGGAGAACATCGACGAGGTCAGCAGAACAATGAGGACAAAAGCGGTACTGAAGCTGGTGGCTCCCTATTCCCGCTTTACTCTAGCATTCATCGCAAAACACATCAACATTCCGATCAGCGAGGTGCAAGACATCCTCGGTGTGCTTATTGTAGAAAAGAGGCTCAAGGCCAAAATCAACCAAGAGGATGGTACAGTAGTCGCTGATCAAGTGGAAGATGCCGAACATGTTAGACGATTGCATGATTGGACGAAGGCCATGTCGGATCTATGGTCGACTATCTTGCATGACAGTGAGGCCTTCAAACTTGAAGATGGTCAAGCTGGTGGTGGTGCTTTCATGCTATCCGGTGCCGGTTTCGACGGCCCAATGACAACCGGGCCGCAGACACGCGGTGTTGGAGGTCGAGCCCGACCACAGAAAGGGGGAAAGTCGGGGAAAATAAGTGCATGGACTTGAATACGCCAACCTACATTGCTTACACTTCTTCTTCTTCTTGCACATCAACACGACAAGAGCATGCCAAAGATTCACCTAGAGCTTCCTGCAAAAGCATTCAAGAGGACTGCTCCATAGCAACCTACATGTCTCGAGTATTTACGAGGCTTGTCGCGCTGCGGCAATGGCCCATCAGCCAAGCTGGCCTCAGTTCCATGACAATTTAGTGGGCAACATAGCGCTCGTTGGTACCGGGTTCACAAGCAGTCGCATGTTTCCAACAGATGCTTCTACCGGCAAGCTAAAATTGTGGTAATTACGAACGATAACGCCGCCAACTTGATGTACTCGCCATCCGTGAAAGCGGTGTCTATAGACCAGATTTTCAAAAAACTGAAACGTCAATTATGTGTTCAAGCACTTGGTCGAGCATTACAAGTCATCTGCGGTGGAGCAGTTCGACAATGAACGCATTACTTAAATGCCGCAACAAACATGCGGAGCAGAATGTGAGCTCACTTTCCAAGGAGAATTGATCATCTCACGATGGCGTTGATACGCGAGGTGGTACAAGCTTTCGTGGACACCAGCAGACAAATCAAAAGTAGATTTTACTCCCCATACTGCTTGGGTTCTTTACTCGGCTATCCTAATCCCTGCTGCTCGAACTTCCGAACATTGCTCCTTGTTCCATAAATTATCTGAATGTAGATCGATGGCAACATTGGCTCCGATTTGTCCGGACCAGCTTTCGTGCTCTGCAGTAACGTCTTCCCCACCTGAAGGAGCCAGGATGTACCAACTACAAGTCCAAGCGCAAGCACCAACGCTACGTAGTAGAAAGCCGAAATGATCACTAGCGTGACGAACCGAACGTTGATCCTCGTTACCAGAAAAACATCAGTGCAGGTATTCTCAGCTTTGTGTGGGAATCCAAGAACCTAGCCAGGTGAAAATGCAAACTCTTTTCCAAAGGAGTGGACTATTCACCACAGCTCTTTTGAGTACACCTACGCTCCGAACGGTGCGACGCTGCCGACATGTTGATGATGTTCACATGGCATATCATCAGTGTTCCGGATCGAGCCGTGAACTTTGGAGGCAAGTACATGTCTGGCTATGCTTACAGCTATCGGTCCACGAACGCTTGTTTTATGATCTTTGCCCGCACGAATACGAAATTTAGGAAGCTCCACGATTCTGTTCGTGAATTAATATTGCCATCATCTCGTACCCGAACACTGTGAAAATGGGGTAGAGTGGTGGGAAAGAAGAGAACTTCTGCCGTTACATCTTAGTTTAGGAATAAACATACTACTCACTCTCTTCATCGCATCAGCCGCCTTGTTTTTGAAATCGCTCAAATTGTGCTGACAAGGAGGAAATTGTAATCTTCTTCCAGACCAGCATTCGTCAGAAGCCTGTTCTAGTTCACGTGTGCAAGTCATGGCCCACATCCTTTTCCTTATACATCCAGTTCACGAGTGAACAATCGGCCGATCAGGCTATTTGAACACGTACTGGCGCGGTCGCCAAGGATTCACTCCGCTTGCCGTAGCTACCCTGCATCTCAACAGCTCTGGAGCGCTGAGAAGGGCTTGAGAAACTCGTGCCGCAGTGGTGCACGGCATTAGCTATTAGCTTTCCCGTTGCCTCTTCCGCCATCGCCCAGGCCAATGATAGCTCTAGGCACGCATTGAAATCGATGATATTTCCAGCGTCACTTGCCCTAGCCTTGAGGGAAGCTCATGTGGTTAATGCACCGTCTATCGGTTCGCCATATTAGCTCTTGAGTGCTGGCTTGTTCCCGAGGCTGCCCACCTTTCATTCAACCTTGTTCCCTCATCTTCTGCTTCCCAGGATCATCTAACCAAAGTGAAACGCATAACACCCTGAACTCTCAAATCATTGCACCATCTCAGGTTGATTTGACTGGCTTGAAACAGAGTTTCAGACTTCATGCAAGTATTGGGTTTGATCTAGAGCTGTCAAACTACATCTGGGTGTGGGCAGAACCTCACAGTGCCCTGGGCCACCCGCATATTGCTTCTCGCGCCTTGCCTGGCCTTGTTCATCCATTTGCAGCTCAAAGACCATCCTGAAGGCAAATTTTCAGGCAATACGATATATTGATTTGTGCGTCGACCTTGCAACTTGACCCAAAACGAGCTTGTGCGTGCAGTAGACGCCCATGACTGCAACAAACGAAGAGAAGCTTCTTAGCAAACACTGCGTTGTAGCTCCTCGACTGAATCGCACCGAATAAAATTTACAGTCACACCTTCCGTGAAATCATTTTCAGATGATTTACGGCACAAATTCTCACCACTCTTTTCATACTCCTCAACCTCCAATTTACAATCACCATCTTCGTTGGTATCCAAACGGCAGTTCGGCCACCAATACATTTCGCGGGTCTTCAGTCTCTGCCTCTGTTCCCACAACTCATCACCACAATAGGTACTTTTCCCAACCATACCGGAGCCATCACGTCAGCATGGCGCAAATGAACCCCGCAGAGATGGAGGAGTTCCAGAACTTGTCAGATAGGTACAACGCCGAATTACCTGGGCCATTGATTGGCGATAAGCTACCAATGAATGTGCTCGTCACGGAATATGCACAAGCAGATCCGACATTTGTCGTCAAAACTACCGGACTAGCTGCGACCCATGGCGCATATCGAGCTGTCAAAGGCGACGGCCAGTGCGGTTGGCGAGCCACGGTCTACAGCTACTTTGAGAAGATTTTGGCCTCCGGCGACATTGCTCTGGCTCAGCAAGAAAAGATCCGAATTCAGACTTTCGAGGATACCATGAAGATGGTTGGAATCGACTACGACATTATTGTTGACATGTTCGACTACACGTGGGAGCTCTTCGACAAGATCATGCAAGCCGTGGAACATCAGAACTTGAATGACCAAGTTGTGCTAGAAGACATGAACGACGAAATCAAGTCAAACTCGATCGTTTACCACTTCAAAATGATGACGAGTGCCTACATGCAACTTCGAGCAGATCAGTATGAGCCTTTTCTGGAAATGCCCATCGCCGAGTACCGTGTCGCAAGAATTGATCCTAGCAACCAGGAAATTGATCAGATTGGTTTGCAAGCCTTGACAGACGCTGTGATATCACCTGCAGGATTCACACTGGAAGTGCTCTATCTTGACAGAAGCTACGGCGACGAAGTCACACCACACAGCTTCTCCGAGAACATGCAAGGTGCTCCAACAATACGGTTGCTGTATCGTCCCGGCCACTACGATATCATTTACAAGGATATTCAACCAGTCCGGGTTTTTCTGCAAAATCAAGAGATAGGTACGCGAGATATGCAGGAAGCACCCATGGATTATGCTGCCAATGACGCTTTCTCTGCTATATACGGAGCTGGAACTATGCCGTTATATGAAACACCAAATTCTTACAGTGGCATAGGCTATGATGCGCATTCGCATTATCAACAGCCTCAGTACAACTATTACTACCAACCTTCTACGAGGTCGTACACGGACATACCGGTCCAGATGCCTCCCCAGACGATGCCCCAACGACAACAACAACAACCCGTGGCGCCACCAACTCACTCAATAGTACACCAGCCTCTACCAATACAGACCCAACAACAGTACCAGCCACCTCGACAAGGTTCGATCACCGGTTCTTCATCATCACACTCGGTTCCGGTTTCACCTTCTCCACCTGCACCGACGACTGGTGAACCTCAAATACGTTTCACAAGAAACATGTACGAGATGCGTCGACATGAAAGTGTGCCGCTTGGACAAAACATGGGAAGGTAAGCAACACAACACTGTTTGTATTTAAAGTTCATTCCGATCTGACATATGTTCCAGCGCCGCAACAACCAGCACAGCGCATTATCGCAGCCAAGACTTCACTCCACAGATGTGGAATCCTGATGGAGATTACAACACTCGGCAATAGACCTTTGATGTGACGGATAGGATTTGTGCATCTTTGTTGACCTTATTCAGGCCGGACAAGAGTCGAACCCTCTATCCCACCCACATAGTCATCTCAAGCGGAATGTATGCTCCAAATATTTAGTGCAAACCACTCAGTCCCCTCCAAGACACGAAACGTTTAATCCCAGCGCAATTCGCCTTGAGAGCACACGGCATGATATCAACATGAACAAACAGCGCACAACAAGGGTCTATGAGACTGTTATGGATTAACACCCACAAGTTTCTAAGCAATATCGAGCTTTCGTCCAGCGTGTCTACTGAACTGCAAGCTGCGTGTGCCTTTGCGCTGATTTTTGCTTGAGAGTTTCGATTATTACTCAGATATCAAGTGGACTACGAAAGAGACGTGATTATGGATTGAAATGCTTTATGATGCCGAAACGGAGGAAACGACCTACTACCAAACTATTGCGATAGCACTGTAATTGGAATGAATTGGGACATCAGGGTCGTGTAAAAGCTGACGACCGAGTCTGTATTTATTATCAATGCATTGCCTTCAATTTCACACTGTTCGTCTTGAGGAGCCAGGCTCCCGAAACTCCAAGCTATAAGAGTCACTATATGGAGTGCACCAATCTGCAAATGCATTGAACTCTAAATAGCCACCTCCCAAACTCAATCAAGCACAACCTCCTCCCCGACTCTCACAACAGCATCTTCACCCTTAATTCCTAAACTGCTCGCAACCTCCTTTGCCAAACTTCCCGCAACGGCCTCGAGAGTCAACCCGTCTTCTCGCTCCTCCCCCCCTTGCTCCCTGCTCAACCAAGTCACACTCTTCCCCTCCAGCCCGCACGCCACAATCCTACTGAACCCCCAGGACAGGTATCCCTGTGCCGGAACCACACTATCCCGCAACTTGGCATCCTCATTCGCAGATTCCAGTGCCCCAGACACGGAGGCAGTGGCGGGTAAGTACTTGTTGTTCCCAGGCAACGTATATAGCTGCCGCAGCGACGGGGGTGCTAGTATATCAATAGGCGCATCGAACACGTTCAGTCCAACGCCATGACTCGTGATACCCCTCGAAACATGTACTCCGATCGCACAGATCTTTCTGTCCGTTGCACGCAACAAGCTCTTCGTTCCCTTCATACCTGCTGCGGCCTCTCCTCCAAGGTTGCAGACCTCGTCCGTTTCTTTCGCTTCCCGACTCTTCTCCCGTGCCGCCAAAGAAGCGGATAGTAAGGACTCAGACTCGGATTCAGTCTCTGGCTCACCAATCCAAACACCCGGATCATCGGTCGTAAGCGTGTTCGGCACGCCGTGGCGTGCGCACGTCCGCATCACGCTGTTCTCGAGCATGCGGATGTAACATCGCGGCGTCAGGTTGTGGCGCCGCAGGTCGATAATCAGATATGCCGTGAGTTGGCCCGGCGCATGGTATGTCAGAAGCCCTCCTCTTGGACTGGGGTAGAATGTGGCTAGTTCGTGGCTATTGCCTTCCTCTTTTGCAGTGGTGTCGTGGGGTAGAGAGGGTGGGGGTGAGGCGCCGGTGAGGAAGGAGATTTGCGCTTGGCTTAGTGGGTTGTTGTTTAGATGTCGTCGACCGACGGTGTAGGTTGGGTGCGTCTGGAAGGTGAGGAGAGTTGGTGGTGGAGGTGGTGTGGTCAGGGGTGTATCGTCATGTTGATGGCTGCGGAGAGCGGTCTTGTAGGCGAAATGCTTCTCTAGAAGTGCTTCTTGGAGCTTGAGGCTGTAAGTGTAGGGGATGGGACGAGGGATGTGGAGGTGGGAGAGGCGCATGAAGAGAGTAGGAGGGTGGTCGTTAGGGTGGACGTGGATGGACGTGCATGGCACGCCAACTCAAGCTCAACAGGATTTACTTCGTGCTTGATGCACTAAGATAACTTCATTCTGAATCTTAAACACTAATGCCGCCAAATAAAGGCTCCTCCCGATCGCAAGGATAGGGATTAAGCTGCACGTCAGAGCGGACCTTATTATGTAATCAACAACAGACTTTACGCCTAAGGCACCAAGTACATGACCTCGATCACCCCTCTAATCCTTGAAGCATTGTTAATTAGACAGAGTTAGAATTACTATTTTTGGTTTGCTATCTATCCAAAAGAACGTGATGTTAACTCAAAGACCCAGGGGGAAAGTCAATACTTTTGGTTCGCAGCAAACACAAAGTTCTTTCCACTTCTCCTTTTCACCGTCTACTGCCACTTTAATCTCAAGTCCTTGATCTCGACTGATTCAATCTTCATGCCGACCACGTCCATGATACACCCGAAAGTGCCGCGGTAGATACCGTCTTTATCGGCGCTGTAGTTCTCAATCAACAGACACCTTGCCGCAACCTCCCCGGCACCGTGTTCTTTGCCATCCCATACCAGGCTTGACCAGGTCTCAGAAAGAGACTCCAATGGAATCAACAGTCTATTCTTATTGCTTTCTTGGTCATTTCCCAAGCTCTTCAGATTTACTCTGGCCGAAGGGGCAACATCCACAGGCTTCCCGGTTGGAAAGTTTTTCCTTGGGTCGCCACCAGCCTCAACATCGAACCATGTAATGTCACGGTCCAGCGTGTAGGCGATGTTCGTTGATGGCTGTTGGGTGATGTCGACCGGCATCTTCCAGACTGTAAACGTCTTCTTGTTCGAGTTCCAGAGAGGCTTCATTTCTATCTCGTCGCTAGTTTGGTTGTATTCCAAAAACGGCACTTCGTAAACAGTAGACTTCTTTTCCGCAAGCGAGTTGACAATAAATCCTTCGAAGTATGAGGCGATGGGTTCGAAATGGCCTAGAGATATTGCCTCCCAGCTAGCTGTAGTATCATTAGGCGACTTTGCAAGTTGCAGAATTTGCCATTGATACTTCTTGAGTAACACTCGCAAAAAGTCTTGCCGATGTGAAGGCAAGACACGAAGCCTTTGCGCACCCGCGGTGTCAGTGCTCTTCTCATCCACTGGAATGTCGTATTTGACCGTCATGGTGAACGGTCCGTCTAGAGCAAGGCAGCCTAGCATCGCCCAATAGTTGTCTTGCGGCATCGCACTCGGGAATCGGCTTCGCCGAGCGGCTGCAAGGACCTGCAGGGGTGTTTCCTGTGGAGCAAATGCCAACCCGGAACCTTTGAGTTCTCGTAGAGTGGCGCTGAGCTCCTCAAAGTCTTGGTCAGACCTCGAACAAAGCTCTACTATATCCTCGTTGATTTGTGCGGCTAGTGTCTTTTTGAGCGCAGGGTTTGTCTTGACGGCCAGGGCTAGAGAGAGTTGGCTGTTGATGAATGCAGCAATGATTGCGAGGTGAAGGAAGTTGGCATCCATTTTGCGTGTGCCATCGAGAGTCGTGGTGAAGTTCAGGTCGTATGTGTTTGCGTTTTTGTCGAAGAAGTATTGCGTCTTGAGAAGTCGTACTTCTTGAAATGACCAGAGCGATCTGAAATATCCGTCACCATCGCGTATTTTGAGCAACTTTTTCTTGATATCGATGATCGAGTTTTTGAGCTCGTCAAGTCTAATGTTGCGGTCCTTGTCCTGTTTTCCGATGGATAGTCGAGGCCCGAAGAGCGGTTCCGATAAAGCGTGATTGATCACCTTCAGTCGACTGTCAGTCTTCCGGCCTGATAGCCACACTTCTATATCGTTGGGATCGAAAGCATCACACGATTTCTTGAGCACATCCTTGAGATCTGAGGCCTGTTTGAAGTCTTGAGGATGCAAATATGAGCCCCCTGTAGTGGCATATTCATAAACATATCTTTGCTTGTTGACCTCCGCATCTGTCATGGCTTGGAGTTCTTTTGGGAGCTCTTTGAGATAGGGTTCCCCAGCATCGGGCTTGCGGGTTCGTTGTGGAATACAAGCCCAGTCCCACCAAACGTATCTCCTCTCGAATTTAAGAAATATCTTTTTAAGGACATCAATGTTGATAACATCGCACTTAGGAAGCTGCCAGTCTAGCGGGTTTGCTGGCTTGCTGGCTTTGGTGAACCTTTTAGCTTCGTCGTATGTGTCATCGACAGCAAGAGGAAGGCCGTTGGTCTTGCGATCGCCAGTCCAGCCATCGCGCGAACCACGAGCGTACTCGCCCCAGGCATAGGATATAGCAGCCCAACCATTCTCGTACAAAGCCCTGGCCCCTTCAATATCCCTGTCAGGGAGACTCTCAACTTGAATTGTTCTCCACATCAACTTCTTTTTGTCAGGGTCTGAAGTATCTGCTGCAACCGCTTTGAAGTTTGCGCCAAGGTCTACCAGAAATGCAGGCGTCATCTCTGACGGGTAAATGGACTTCCAGTTCTTGTTAAGTTCTGCTTTCCAACTGACATTGCTGAAGTCAATCAAGATTTTAGCACGTTGAGGAACAAGCGCGATCTGAGGATCGAGTGGTGTTTGAGGTTTCAAAACCCGGCTCCATTCTTCTGGTGCAGCGGACATGATAGATGTTGTATAGAAATTTTTTAAAAGGTACTTGGTTTTCTGGTAGGGCTGTGGTATCGGTTGCTATCAGGTCTGCTTTCAGTTGTTTGTGTTGTTGCTATGGTGTGTTGTAGAATATGAAGTCTGTCCAGAATGAGCTGTATACTTATACTTGATGACACTCAAGATGGACAATGGTTTCTTTGCCATCTTAAACACATGACACCTCCATCCAGATCATATTCGGAGCTCAAACTGGAAGTCATAGCCCTGAGACAAGCTGTTCTGTGTCTCAGCTTCGATAGGGGTTGCAGTTACGATGAAGCTCGAAGACTTCATTGAGCCGAACAGCCATGGTACGTCAGATTAGGTCTTCACGAACTGTCACAGACAAGGCACTACTAACCTTGGATGTAGGTCAACTGCAAGATTTAGAATACGATCCCAGAGGTAAGTGACCTCACCGCCAAAGTGGCACAAAGTCCTTTTGTGCTAATGATATCCTCGGTAGTGTTGGCTCTGCTGAATGCTTCCTGCATGTCGCATGAAGTCACATATAGGGAACATGGTCAATGGCCACCATGGGAACACCATAAGCGTTTGCGGCAACGCTTACGTTTGGCTGGACTTTCCTGCTTGGGTTAGACAGGAGAGGGCCAAGCGTTGTGTAATGTAGAGTGATGATTACTCAAGGCTTGGATTGGCAGATCTGGGGCTTCGTGGTTCGTTACGAACCGTGGAAATATCCGAAACCCACCCCTCAGAGATTCGATGTGGCTATTGGTGGGCTGACAAGAACATGCAAGCTACTATTGCATGGGCCTTGTTCACTACGTCTTATTGGTTAGTGTTGAGTCAAAGAAGAGGTTGGCGATTCCATATTTGAGCCAGCTATCTTGGTTGCATGGCTTAAGCGAAGGGTATCATCCATATCATCACATGTCACCTGTAACTAGACAAGGTGACAGCTGGAGAGACGAAGAGACACAGAAATAGTAATTACTCATATTGAGATATTGAGGCTCGATATGCAAAAGCAAGGAGGGAGATTCGACCCGAAAGTGGCAACCCAGCGTCAAGACTGGATGTGGAGTGAGTCGGCTAAGTTAAGCAGGACCATGAGGAGAAAGATGTTGCTGCCAGGCGGAGTCGGCTTCAGGTTAATGCGATAGAGAATTATTGTTTTGTTCCAAAACTCAGCAACCATTGTGGGTATCATAGAAGACTATCTAGCTGGAATAACAGCTCTGTCGACGCAGAAATGTACATACCTTCATGCTTTTGATGTCCGATGATATGCTTGAAATGCACCGTTATATGCTTTTAAGATCAGTCAGTCTTTGTACTCTGGAACACATCAGCCTCGGAAAATGTTTTCCTTGCTTCAGCCTTGTAACTCTCGATTATATCCTCACTTGTTCCCCATTGCTGCAGCAACTCCAACCCAGCGATCAAGTCTGGCAGTGTCGATTCTGGATATTTAGATATTGAATCCACAAGAGCCTTCTCGTTCTCCTTTCTCGAGGATTCATCGAGCATGTCCTTCACCTTCAAGTATGCTTGAGTATGGTGTAAACTCGTCTGCTGGAATCTCTCATTCAGATCTTTAGCAGGCGTTCCCGAGTGCAATACATCCTTGCCAAGATCTTTCACCATATCAATAACTTTGTCGTCAACACTATCCTGTTTCAATTCGACCGCTCGCCGCAGTTGATAGCTGTAAACGTGCAGGTCTGGGTCACTAGGTGATATCGACTTGATGGCCAACAAACACTTGACGGCAAGCAGGTACTTCTTTCGCTGTAGGTATACCTCAAAGCCAGCTTTTTGTGCATCCAGAAGATTCGGACATGATTCCAATAGAGGACTAAGAAATTTCATCGCGTCTTCTAATGGGGTCTTCGTCTCCACCAACGTCTTTCCCAAGGGATCTGTATCTTCCTTCTTGACATCTTCAGCATCAGCCTTGGGCACCGGTTTAGATGCCTTCGCGAGTGCCTTTTTCTCTGCTTCCGCCTTCTCCAGTTTCTCTTGTTCTCTCTTCGCTTTCTTCAAGGCCTTTTTGCGCTCAGCTTCTGACATCTTGCCGTTGGCCGCGGAGCCGTTCACACCATTCAGGATTGGGCCGTGTGCAAGGTCGGGATTGTCAGCTAACAGCAAGTATGCCTTGACTACTGATATGGCCATCCGTGAGAAGAATGGATGATCTCGGAGGTGGTCCTCCCATCTGAGCATGTCGATATATGCTCTGATCATGCCTTTCCGTAACGAGAAGTTGTGAAAGTCGAATTGGTCATCCTGCCACACTTCGAAGATATTCAGAATTTGGTAAAACCGTTTCAGCGCAAGACCAAGTTTTCGCTGTCGGAGGTATGCTTGGCCATCCTCGGTCAGATACCATACGCATTGCATGTCTAACAGATCTGCCAGAGGGCCGCCGGAAGTCTTGTTCTGAGTGAATTTTCCAGCCATCTCAACAGCGGCTTCGTTTTGGTTGTCGCGTAGGAGGTACTTGGCGCATTTAGTGTTGATGGCGCGGTCCTTCAGGTCTAGATCTTGAGCTTTTTGCATCGTCTCGGCGGCTTTTGAGATTTGACCGAGATACTTGAAGGTTCTGCCTTGGACGGCATGAAAGTCGACAGATTTCGGGTCAATAGAGAGGCATTTGTCGGTATAGGTGAGAGCTTTTGACAGATCGCGAGAAGCGGCAAAATTGTAGTGCTGAGCTAGAAAATACGGGACAGACCATTTGAAGTTCTCTTGTTCCTTTTCGGTAGGATCAGACATACCGGCGGGCGAAGAAACTTCCCCAGCTTCGTAGCCCTCTACCAGTTCTTGAACAGTTTTCCGTTTCGAAGCGTCACCATAGAGCTGTTTGATATTGGCGAAGGTAGAAGGAACGCCTTTCCGTAGCATTCTCTGTAGGTAAGCATCCGCTGCTTCTCGGAAGGCATCTCCCGAGAGGAAGTCGAGAGGTCTTCTTCGTGGGAGGTCTGATCTTGGATACTTAGCTGCGATCTCGTCGTATGCCTTCTTGGCTTCTAGTGGATCAGCTTCCTGCAGTCCTTTCGCCTTGATGTAACCATCAAAGTATGCAGAATTCTCTGGATTTCGATCAAGCAAGGCGGAATATGCAGCTTCAGCGTCCTCTTTCTTGTCCAGTCGTAGCAGATAGTCTGCCCTCATCTCCATCACTCCGAGTACATCCGGACTCTTCTTGCCGACTGCTTCCAGATGTTCCAGCGCTTTCTCGACCTGACCGGACTCAGCTATTATGTAATTTTTGTACAACACAGCTTCCCAGTGCTCGATGTCAGTCCGTGACATTTTACTCTTCAGTGTGTCTTCATAGGTGGTTAGGACATTCTCGGCATCCTCATAGTTTCCTGACAGGTGATGCGCAATGGCGAGGGCGGTCCAGTTCTGTCTGAAACCGGGCTTTTGCTGCAGCATATTCCGCCTGCTCTCAACATAGCCTTCATAGTCCCGCATCTGGATCTGCAAATGCGCCAAGTCTCTTTGTATGGGCTGCGAGTCCGGCTCTAAGCGTAGGGCAAATTTGTAGGCTTTTATGGCTTCCTCAAAGTTCTTTTCCCCTCTCCACAGAAGGCCGTACACGTGCCAGCAGACATGCGATTTCATGTTGTTCTTGAGCGCGATCTTGGCGAGGTCAAAAGCTTCTTGTGTATGGCCTTGGCTATGCATTATCAAGGCTTTCATGGCTTGTGTATCGGCATGGTTGGGGTTCTTCTTCAGCACTTGTTCGGCTGTTTTGAGACCTGTAGAGCAGCGTTTAGATGGAATTGGCGAAGCTGCTGAATACCTTACCTTTCTTGTACTGTTTCGACTCGAAATGCCGTACGACCTGGCGGAACAGGCCGAGGTCTTTGCTGGACAACTGCTGTCCAGGGACCTGTGCTTGCGCCATGTTGAACGCAGAAACAGTCTCACTTGTTTCTGAGACGGGTGTATAGCTTATGAGTTCGAGTATTGTAAGGCAGGGAAGACCGGAACGGCGATTGCTGTCTAATAGATACCGCCGAGTAATGCAGAGGACAAAGGAAGGATAGGAAGGTAGAATACGACCGCACGTGAGAGGGACGAGAATTGTGGTTCAAGCATCAAAACCACACTCGTATTTCTGGCTGATCTTCGGGATCGTCATCCATAGATCACTCGATGCAGCCTTAACTCCGAGGCTCGAACGTGTTTTTGAGGAATTCCTCGTGGTCGATCATGTCTGATTAATGCTATCTATATACACGTCCAAGGGCTCGTGCCTTCTGTCAGTCATGTTCGAAGTGATATAGCCACTTCTACCGCTTTTACCCAACGAATGCGAGCTTCCGGCACGTCGTCAGGATCATACTCCTTCCTCTTCCTCTTTCGCTTCCTTTTGTTCAAGTTGGATGAACCTTCAAGACTTTCGTGCCCCTTTTCGCCTTTACACTGCTGTCTGGGAACGTCGACTTGCTTACGGTCAGTCGATGGCTCATTCGGTTGCTCTTCCTCCAGGTTTTGTAGTAATTCCATTGTAGTGTCCCCCACTTCAAGCGTAATCTCACCCTGCTTCTCACCCTCATCATCCATGCCTCTTCCTCCGTTGTCATCACCAACCTCAACGCTATCCTCTTCATCTTCTCTACTCTCCCGCTCAACAATATCGTCAACAACAGATACACTTCCTGTCCTAACAACAACGTCACAAACCATCTCCTCCTCCCTCGTCCTAAACCACTCTCCAACCCTCAACGCCTGCTCCATTGCCCGCCCACTAGCCTTCACCAATACCTCCTCTGCGTCCTTCCTTAACTTCTCACTCACTTCATCAAGCTTCTTATGCATTTCCTGTTCGCCATTCCTTCGATCGAGTACACCATCAACACCCTCACTCTGTAATGCCCGCTTCTCTATCTCACGTAAAAATTTCTTCACGCGTTTGACGGCGGACATGACGGGCGTTTTCCGGGAGACATAGACCACTTTCCTGACCTTAGGACCAGCGAATGGTGATGCTATGGGAGCATGGTTAATGGGACGGCGTTGGATCGTGGTATTGGCTGATAGTTTTGGGAGGGACTTGTTTTGCTTAACGCCATGTTGGAGGTTCGCGAGCTCTTTGGAGACATTAACTGATGGTGCTGATGGTCGCTTCATTTTGCTATGGCGAATTGATACGAGGGATATTTGGATTGGTGAGCTACCTAGCGCTTCGTATGCGTCACCCTCTGAAGTATTATGCTTGTCAGGATGGTGGTGATTCGTTTTAGCTTGTCTTAGAGACTTGATCTATCATCTAAGACGGTTGCAATTGGCGGCCACTGAAAACATGTTCAGATGTCCGCATCAGTCCTATAGATTATGCATCATATGTTAGAAAGTTCTTGTTATGTACGAAACAAGTGTTTCGAGAGGCAGTGGGACTGCTGAAATGATTCTTAAATCTTGGCATCACAAGAGGTCGAAGACCTGCACCCCGCTCACCTCTCCGTTCACCCCCATGCCGCTACTTTTATCGTTACCTCACCCTTCGCTCACCTTCCGCTCACCTTTCACTCACCTTGACCTTACTGTCACTGGATGGACTTGTTCATGTATACAGCACGACCTTCTACACCGTCTTTCTCTCTATGGGACCTCCTCTACTATCCTTGACTATTCTTTTCTCCCCTGCTACTAATTTATATTTATATTATAGGATACCAATAGATGACTACTACGCTTCATGAGATCAGTTTTTGATGTCGCACGAGACACATGTCGAATCTTGCAATATCTAAGTTGACTTTAGCGACAACAAAACAAATTTTGCCATTTTATCATTCATAGCAGTCTTAGAAACGCAGCTGAGTTGTACCCAGCACAAGGACATTCAGCACCACCAAGAGCAACCTCCGCACCAATACAGCCACAACGGCAACCTCAGCAACCTCAGGAGCCACAGCAACCGCGAATCAACACAGCTCAACCGCCAGGCGCCCGAAGTGATATCGCCAACGCCGCAAGCGCACGCATCCTACTCTTCCCACAACACCAGAGCCGGCTCAAGAGTCTTCAGCTTCGAAGATGTAGAATGCAGTCGTATGCTCCGCATTGCAGCTTATAAGTACTTTGATCCGACTCTTAGGAGCGAACGTTAGCGCCGTATAAACACCCTACTCCTGTATAATAATGCTTGCCAGTTTAGATATGGTGTCGCAGAGCAGGAGCTACAGTCCAGTGTGAGACTGTAACATATTTGCAAACACGAATGGAACGTACTGAGAGTGTCGCAGATGAACAACAGAGATGCTGATCTCTAGCAAAACGTTGCTTTTGTACGACCTGAATCTTGGCTCAAATAGTGGGAATCAGCCTGATCAAATCACCCTCCACACCTCTTATCGTCACTCCGGTTAGGGATTCGTTGGCACTATGTTTACAGATTGAAGTCTGGGTCACGACATTTGACTCTGCTGTAATCCTCCATTCCGCTTCAAGGTCGGTGAGCCGCCCAGAAAATGTGTTCGGCGTTGTGATTGAATCATTGAACGGTTTTGAGTCAATAAATGTGGGCTTTCACTGTGGAAAGAAGAAATCGAACACCCAACCTTCGTCCGATGGTTGTGAAACTGCAGGCATCTCAGCCATGTCAATGTTTGATTGGGCTTCCGAGGCTAGCAGTCCGTCTGCTGGCTCATGGAGTCTCGGAGCTGAGCTCGGTCCGGCCGAAGCGTTGTTGTTTTGGTCTGTTGCTTGGAGGGCAGTGTCAAATTCTCGAGTTGGACTCCTTAACATAGAGGGCGAGGAAATACTGGGAAGTGGCTGAGGCCTGAGACTCGAGCTTAGAGGTGGCAAGTCTGCAGTCGCACCTTCTTGCAAAGAGAGCTGTGTCAGCGAACAACCTAAGCCTTTTCCAGCTGTTGGAGACGGTGAATGGAGTGCATCGTTCCAAAAATCGGTACCCAAAGATTCGGGAGACGTGACAGACATGAAATTTGGAGATCTGCTGGCCCTTGAAATGGTTGGAGTCGCAGGATTGTCTGAAAATATTTCAGACTCTACGGACGAGCTCGTGAGAGAAGATGCGAGACTTGGCACAGGGCTGCCTTGATGGACGTTAGACGCCACTAATCCGTAATTCGAAGCGTCATCACAGGTCAGGTGTGAAGCGATAGCTTGTAGGATGTTTTTAATGCGAGGCCTCAGGTAACGCTTCAGGCTGTCTGGTAGCGGCTGAGTCTTGTCACGCCACATGCCCCCAAGCTTCCGCATAATTGACTTCGTGGCATGCCAGTCTCCTTTCCTCGTATTGTGTTCTGCATAGAATAGGAGGCTATGAATCTTGTTCTCAGGGCAAACCTCGACGTCCGGGCTTGCTTGAACTTGTGCCAGCAAGTCTTCTGCTCGTTGAAGATGACCTCCAAATGAAAACATAGCACCAAAGAAGAGCTTGGTGCGATGGCTCATTCTGGCATTTGCAGCTTCTGCTGTACTGGAAGTGAGTACACGAGAATTTTCGAGTGCTCCGGTCTGGGATACTGGTACGTGCTCGCAAGCAGCAGCAACTGTGAGTGTTCGTTTCAAGCTGTCCTCAGCTGTGGCTTCCAGCAGACGATCACGGACGGGTTCCAAATCATCACTGCCTGACTGGTCTGTTGGCTTGTGTCCGTACGATGCTTGTCTCCACCTATTTTCGCGTTTCTTCAAAGCTTGTTGCAAAGCTAGGACTTGCGTATGGTTTGAGCCCAGAACAGTGCTTAAATAAGCAATCGCTTTCTGAGTTGTTACAATTTTAGTCCAGAAAGTCGTCAGCCTGTGCGTCAAGGCCAAAATCTGTTCGATCTGCTCCAGGTCCATTTCTGAGTCCTCCCTGGTATATCGATAGCGACATTCACTAAGAAACTTGAGGCATTCCCGGAGAAATCGTAAAACAACTGTACTGCTGCATGACAAGTTTTCACTAGCATGCATGAGTCTGGCTTCGTAGTGCGCAACAAGGCTTAGCCAGTGATCTGGTCCCAAAATTTGTTGGAATCCGCGACCTGCATCCTCGAATTTTTTCGCAGCATTGTTGTATCTAGACAGGAAAATTCGCGAACGGGCTTCGTCAACCATGTATAGGAGCTCTGGGATTTTCAACTCACTGGGGTATGTCCTTGCAGGTCTTTTGGGCTCCAACCTCCGGGCGCTGCGATACTTAGTCCAGCATTTGGATTGCTTGTTGCACCAAACACTAAAAAATGAACGATTGAAATCATGCAGCCTGCTTTCTTGGAGAGACTCAGAAATGGGGGTTGAGCTGATTTGACTGAGAATGGCCAATGGTGATTGCGCCATTGAGTCAGATAGATCCGGAACAATCGAGCTAGTCCTCGTGGGAGTACTGTAGGCAATATTTGATGGTGTACCTATGCATTTCAGTAAATTTATCCAGTAGCCTGAAATATGCTAACCTACTTTGCCCTCGAGGCTCATCAGTTTCCTGGTCATCCTGGAATCTTTTTCTCCATGTCCCAATTTTTTCAGGTGGAATTTCTTGAAATTGACCGTTCTCGCACCGACGCTTGAATCTAGTATTTTTACCTTCGTCTTCCAACCTTCTCTTACTTTTTGTATGCATGAACAGCATGTCCTGTGAAGAAACATTCTTAACAAAACCCCATGCCTTTATATGCCTCTGGATCTGTTTTTTGCTACGCAATATCAGTTGCGGCAACATAGATGTCTATGTGTGGTTGGGAGAATGGCTCAAATATGCCGCTAGCCCTTCCTGAAAAGCGAAGAGAAAAACTGCAACATACCTTGAATTAAAATCATGTTGTTGCTTCATTAGCTGCACAACTTGGTCAAGAGTCTTGTTCTCATCCACGTATAATCTCCGGATATGTGGCTTGTGGCACTCCCATTGCGAAGCAGAATGGCGCTCATACCCTCGTTTAGGAGGAGCAGGCGTAACCAGGGACGACATCCCTTTGAGGAGCCGTCTATCAGCGACTCTAAAGTGAAAGTGAAGTGTACGAGGCAGTCTTAGGAAAGATTGAAGCCAAGGGTTTTATAGTTGCTTCGTATTGCCCGTCACCTAAGTCTGGAGTGAAAGAAGCAACATGGGCTATACGTGCCTTTTGAGGCTTTCTCCAAGGCATTCAACAAAACCCATCTGCTTGGTCAGAGGCTGAATACAATTACTTTGCGTAATTGATTCCTTGGTTACTCAAAGCAACTGAGAACATGAGGTCTAGAGACGGACGGAGCTCAACAACGCCAATCAGCAAGATTGCTTGGCACACCATGGAATGCTTCAAAAGGTCCAAAACAAGTTTCTCCTCAGGTAATACCATGAGTTGTTCCGAATATAGTGTGCAGCTAGTGTTAGTTCAGTACCAGTAAGACCATGTGATAATGTACCTATTCGATAAGCCATCACCACACCAAGCAACAAAAAAGCACTTGATCCAATTATGCGCGGACATTCAATGGAGCATCGCCTTTTTTTTAAACCGGCGGAGATGCCGCTAATGCAAGGCAGCACGGCTAAACAAGGAGTAATGCAATGCTTGCTCGACGCTAATTACAATCTTGGCGCTGCGTCACGGCGGGCGTTGCATCTTCGTAGTCTCTAACCCTGGGAAACAAAATGGACATTCGGATGCCGTTCCATCCTTTCAGTTAGCGCTGAATTGATACGCATCTCCTGCCATAATGGCAAGTCACGTTTGCCATGGCAGTTACAGTACTGAGGATTCCATTCTTAGTCTTGACTATTCATCTTTCTTCTTTTGCAGCCCGCTCGTCTATTGTCATCCGACCATGTAGACAAGATCTGATATACCAACTTGTCTGCTTTGCAAAGGCAAGCCCTGGGAAGACAAGCACCTTGTTGATCAGAGTTCTATCAGTAAGAATCGATCAATTGGCTCTTGAGACTACTAATGTATGATGAAGAATGGCAGGCTCACGATTCTTTTTTCTGGCAAATATAGCAACCTGTGCTCGTTGCTTTCATCTTGTCCTGATGCAGTACGAATTTGTTCAAAATGGACATTGTGCCTACAACTTTGGCCATTCAATTTGGTCATTTTGAACCTCTCGCCTTGATATAAAGTAGCCAGCCAAAGGCATATCTTCTGTCCCCTCCAGACAGCCATTCTACTATGTGAGAGGCAGTGTTGGCCTCACCGACACTGTCACTGACACGAATTCTTTCAAGATCTCAATAGTCTTGTGCTTACATATATCAACAGGAGATAGGACGAGCAATGGCTCGACAACACGCCGACCCTAAGGACACCATACTAACGACTTTTGGGACTGGCATTAGTGATCCTAACCAAGAAAGGTACAGCTTATTTGCTCCGGAAGACCATTCCACATCAGACTACAGCTTACCTTCTTTCAAAGTGAGCCAAATCACCCATACCCTTGAATCGCCATCAAGCAGGGAAAACCTTCATGTTGAAGAGCGTCAGAGGCATGCGTACCTCATCCTCGCAGGGAGAGTGCTGAGTGAGAATAAGTTTGGAAACAAGGTAAGGGTGAAAGATCCTATTCATCACCCACAACGCTCTCGACTGATGACTTGGTACGAAGCAGAACGAGCTTAACGATGTCTCCATCAACTCTCTTTGCGGTACCTTCGACGCCGGGCAGGATGAGACTCTTTACGCAGTGCCTGAGAGCCGCAAAATGGTTAAAATACCAGCACTTGTTCCGCTGGAGATGGTGCAGCAAGACAGTTTTGGCGCACAAATGGAGCCGAGTGCCAGTCACGAGACTCCAAAGAGCCATGGAGAAACCCAGGAGACCATTGAAAGCTGGTTGCTCGGCGTTGGTGACTGTTTCGGTGTGCAAGAGAACATGAAGCTGAACCATGAAGACCTCTTAGTGTCCTTGGAGTTTTTGGAATTGTTGGGAGATAAAAAGAATGCGATTCTAGGAAGTCGGCCAAAGACGCACGGCAAGAGCATGTCTATGCAGTTGGATGGAACAAGCACATCGGGCCATCAGTGATTTTCACAGGAGATGGAGCGCTGTGTCTAAGACTGTGCGGAGCTTTGGTGCCCTTCATGTCCTGACATCGAACAGCTCTTCCACGGGCACGATTTCCGTTAGGCCTGATGCCGACTCCAGTCAGGTGATGTCGAAGATAGTGATCAATGTATCTCTTCTATCATTTCTGCTTCTTCTGCTTCCTAGGGCTCGGCAGGCTTTGTGGGCTCGGTGGATACAGCAGAATCAGTGGGTTGACCTCGTCTCACTCCAGCCACTGGCTCGGTATTGAGCTCTTTTGCATCGACCCCTCTGTCCCTTGGTGTATAATGGTGTTCCCATAAGCTGTATTCCACAAGCTCTATTATTTTAGTTGAAAATCTACTCCCGAGTGTGTAAAGTGGAGTAATCCTCAAGCGAGACTCCCACGTGATGGTGAAGTTGAGGGTGCGAAAGCGTATTAGCCTAAGCCTAGAGCGGAGGTTGAAGTCGATGCAGATTTCGATGCAGATTTCGCTTGTCTTTACCCGCCAAGATCCAGGAAATCTGCATCGAGCTCGCGCCCTCCTTGGGTCTAGGGTGAGGCCGCTCTTCCTCACCCTCACGTGGGTGAGCCTCACCCGACCTCATCCGCCCTCACCCGACCTCACCCGTGGAGATCCACTACAGGCAGCCAATTTTAGTCTGAGCGCTAGAAATGACGCTAATGTCACTGGTGAGACCTCACCCTAGGAACGGCATGTGGCATGTAACCATGACCAATCATAAGAGTTGATCCTACGACTGATGAAAGAGCAACAACTCAAAGACAGATTGGTGCTAGCTCATGTAATTGACAGGGAAACCACCGAGATTTTGAAAAGCACCTCTTCTACCACTCTTTCTGAAAATACGTCTTTGACACGCAATTGCAGCATCTCCTCTCCAGAAATCCGGGCTCTGGTTAGTTCGTCTTCCTCAAACTCGTTTCTTGCGATGTTATCGACCTCTTCCGTACCAAAACCGATGGCAGACGAAGCGTCACAGTTGGACGAAAGCAGTAGTAGGAGGGATACGAATCACACACTAGATGAATCACACACTAGACGAACCACATACTAGACAGTGCCAGGGTGTTGGCTACGGTGACTCAAACTTGACGGCCAGGACGATGCGGCCATCTCGTAGTCAGATCAGAAAGTTAGCACATCGCGCCCTACAACCAAGGCACAGACGAGGATCCATTTCGGTCTCTTCACTAGAGTTGTCCAGCGCGTCGACAGCAGGGAGAGGGTGGTATCATGGACCATCTAGACGGCGGTAGTGACCAAGAACACCGAAATTCTTGACTGTCCCTTCTCGAAAGGAGGTCTTTCACTGACACAGAAGATCGCTTGGGCGATCCGAAGAATTTCGGGACCACCGAGTAGCCGTGGCCTTGCTTTTGCGACCAAGGCCAAATACGAAGCTAGCCTGTTATCGAATCAATCATGGTAGGAGAAGTACAAAGGTACATGCGAAGGCGGCGGTCGGCCACGATGGGCCAGAGCGATATCCAAAGAGCATAAGCGCAAACATCTAGCGACCAACGTGGCTCTCTGTCAAGAATGCATGACAGGTTGATGACACAGGTGGAAGGACACTTGCGTCAGAGGTCGAGGGGGAGGAATTTCATGCACACACTGGCCCAATTGAGACCTCTCGAGGCGCTCACGAGCCGTCGTGCAAGAGGAGTCCAGCTGGCTCACGGCAAATATCATCGCGGCCTTTTTCAGATTATGCAATAAGAGGGGCTACAGTACGCCTTAGTGGATTAATTCATAGGTCAAGAGCACTTTGTTAGAAGTGGAGGCAGCTTGAGCAGATTAGAGGAGGTGTGGAGAGCAATCCGATGCTGTTCTGGCGGCACGAGACACTTGCAACAGGACACTGACTCCTTCCAGCAGTGAGGCACAGTCCAACTTCCTTGAGACATCTAGACGGGCTCACTGTCGAGAGCCCCAGCGGTCAACTCCATGCACAGGCTTGTTAGCAAGATCTCAATCGCCCCTGCCTTGTGCATGCATCATCAGTAAGCCTGCATGGGGCGTGGTTAGGACCAATGGCAACAACCTTACATTTGCTAGCGACATTACGAGACCTGTGGTTCAATGGAGCTACCAATTTGCATTAGGAGTGGCGAAAAAGGAGAGTGTGCCTTACACCAAGCAGCTTCACGCTCAACCAGTACGATGCCAACGCAGAACCAGCAGGATATTGAACTATGATGGTGGAGACCGCTTGCATGACACGGAGAAAGTGCAGTTTCGTGTTGCATGAAATGGCATTGCCGCTAAAGAAAACATCTTTGAACATCTCTAGAGGACAGCTCTGGAGAGCCTGAACTGGAATGCTAGTAATCTCGTGGACTAGCTGCTCGAGGGATCTTTTATCGCCTAGTCGACGACCCTCCGAGGAAAAGAACTCGACTGATTCTGGAGCAATAAGCTCTTGAAGTGTCCAACCTCGAGTAAACCATTTGCTTGCCCGAAAGGATGCTTCCCATGTACTTTGTCGGTGTATGTCTGTCGCAGTAGATACTGAAACATCCGACAGGAATACGTAACATTTTGTTGCATTTCGATACCAACGAAACATCGAGTTAATCGCCTTTGAGAGCTCATGGACGTTCCATTTGTCGATGCAACATGTGTCGATCCAGAAGTACTGTAGCCGATCCTGGGCAGCCTGTTTGGCGCAGAACTTGATCTTTCGATAGCCAATCTTACTTTCATACCTGTTGTACACTAGATCTTCGAAGAGGACCTCGTCATCACCCCATCTATGTGAAAGAATTGCATATGGCGGGATAGTTCTTTTGCTGAAGTCCGTCAAGATTAGTCTCCCAGTGTAATCAAAGTGAAGAAGTCGCATCGCTATAATATCGATTCTAGGACGCGAGGATAAGAGAACTTAGGGCAAGGAGTAACTTGTACAGCAGGGAGTCGGGCTGGGTCACCATGAAACGGCAGGAGGGAGAGAAGCGGACTATGTACTATTATGGCGGTGGGCTGTGAAGGTAGCGCTTAAAGGCAGTACAATAAGGTGTTTGACAGGCTCAGCCCCACCATCACGTGCAATATAAAGGGACAAGCGGATTGTTTTGTGCTAGTCAATTTCCGCTGCAATTTTCGAAGGGTGCGCCCGAGGATTCATTCTTGACCCTGGTTCACTCTTTATCATCATGCGCCATCTCTTGCCATTATTCTCGAAGTAGTGTCATTCTTGAAGATTCATAGTTGAGGCGGCGTGAGATAGGGCAGAGTAGTATAGCTCGTACGCTTCCGTGTAAATCATGATTATTTTGTCAAGATCAATGACGAAGTGCTCTCTTAAACAAGCGAGCATTGTGTGCAGCTGGGTCAAGGCGAATAGAATTCGTCAGTTACAAAAGTTCATTGTTTGTGAATCGCAAACCTCGAAAATCAGCAGGCGGTATACTACGTGGAGGGGTTCGGATTCCGCGTCAGGGTCCTCGGTCCGACCCAAAGTCAGAAACCACTTTTGAATGACGGCGAGCCGTTTTCGTTCGAACAGCCGTATTTCAAAGTGGGCTGTTCGCCAGAGCAGTCATTGGCTTACGGTCAGCATGAAAAGCTTAACCATGAGTAGGAAAGCGTCGCTAGAGGCGGAGCTGATCGACTCATAGACCACGCTAGTCCAAGCCCTCTTCTCAGCCCAGAGACCCTGCTTCATGTTTATACTGCAGATAGCCGGCGTGCAACAGCTTCGCGAGATGCTACTACTACTGCAAGTTGACTCTAGGCAAATGCTTTCGAATTTGGATAAGGCTACAGGGCGATGGACAAGGACAAGGAAGGCACCCAGGTACGCAATCGCATTACCAAACTCAATGACTCGATTGTTACGTCCTTCCGTGATGTAGCAGCAGCCAGGGGTGGGACCCAGGAGGAAATTGACCTGCTACTCGACCAGGAACCCACTGTATTTACTGCAATGCAAGGTAAGAAAAGGAAAAGGACGTAGCAATAGCGTAGGCAATACAGAGATATGATTTACAGGTAAATGTGGTAGTAATGCGATCAATTCGTTGCGTGCATTGTGGTGCGGTGCATTTCCGGAATGGTGGTGTTTCCGAAATGGTGGTGGATCGCGCTAAGCCCTTACGTGTCGTGAAGTGGGGAACTGCCAAAAGAGGCAGATTCCAGCCTTAGATCCCCTAACAGACAGCTCAATTTGGTCCGACGTGCTTGTACAAGCTCAACGCACCTGAGACAGGCACTGAGGGCACATCCAAAACTTGCAAAGCATTCTTGCTGGTATCATGATGTTTTGAGAGTGAACATCTCGATGTCCTGCTCGGTACGCATAGTCTAGATAATGGAAGAGAGCAGTCTCACCACCGCCTCGTGCCCCTCTCCTGCAGCCCGTGACACGGCGTCTGACCGTGAATGTCCTTCGACTCGAGCTCGGCGCCCTTCTCGAGCAACAGCATCACCACCGCCTCGTGGCCTCGTGAAGCTGCCCCATGCAGCGCCGTCCCCCCATGCTTAGCCTTCGCATTGACATCCGCTTTGTGCGCGAGCAGCAGCCGCACCATCGCCTCTTGGCCTCCTCCAGCTGCCTCATGCAGTGCCGTCCTCCCATCCTCAGCCTTCGCATTGACATCCGCTTTGTGCGCGAGCAGCAGCCGCACCACCGCCTCGTGGCCTCGTAAAGCTGCCTCATGCAGCGCCGTCCACCCATCCTCACCTTTCGCATTGATATCCGCTTTGTGTGCGAGCAGCAGCTGCACCACCGCCTCGTGGCCTCCTAAAGCTGCCCCATGCAGCGCCGTCCACCCATCCTCAGCCTTCGCATTGACATCCGCTTTGTGCGCGAGCAGCAGCCGCACCACCGCCTCGTGGCCTCCTAAAGCTGCCCCATGCAGCGCCGTCCCCCCATGCTTAGCCTTCGCATTGACACCCGCTTTGTGCGCGAGCAGCAGCCGCACCACTGCCTCGTGGCCTCCTCCAGCTGCCCCATGCAGCGCCGTCCCCCCATGCTTAGCCTTCGCATTGACACCCGCTTTGTGCGCGAGCAGCAGCCGCACCACCGCCTCGTGGCCTCCTAAAGCTGCCCCATGCAGCGCCGTCCCCCCATGCTTAGCCTTCGCATTGACATCCGCTTTGTGCGCGAGCAGCAGCCGCACCACCGCCTCGTGGCCTCGTAAAGCTGCCTCATGCAGCGCCGTCCACCCATCCTCACTTTTCGCATTGATATCCGCTTTGTGTGCGAGCAGCAGCCGCACCAGTTCCTCATGCCCTTGAGAAGCAGCGTATCCTAAAGGTCTTTGCCCTTGTGAGTCCCGCTTGTCAACGAGTCTGGAGAACCTCGGCGTCCACCTCTTCTTGTCAAGAATCCTTTGCGCCCACGGTACAATGCCTAGGTAGCAAGCCATGTGTAACGGCGGCAGCTGAGAACCGCTGAAACGCCAGTCTCGCTCTGCATAAGCTTGACACCAGTTCGCCCGTAACCTGGACTCCTCCTCGAAGAACAAGCTCGGATGCTGAAGCAGCTGCTCCGCGAGCGTCGAGGCGCTTCTTGCATGCTCCGGCCAGTGGAACACTGCATACTCTAGGAGTGGATCATGCTGCGACCCGAGTGCATCGTTAGTCTTCTCGAAGTCCAGTGGTGCATCTCGTAGACGGCTGTGCCCGATGCAGTTCAAGCAAGTCTCTGCTACCTCCCGATGCGCTTCCTCTGGCTTGATGCGGAACGCTTCTAGCTCCGCATCGCTATCAGCCTCCTTCCGTAAGAAATAGTCTCTGGCCGATTGATGTACCAGGCCGACTACTTGGTCTTGGACTTTTCTGGCCGACTGATGTACCAGGCCGACTGCTTGGTCTTGGACTTGGACTTTCAGGAACAGTCCGCATAGGGTAACTTGGTCCCGAATAGCTTGGTCTCTGCTCGCTGGAGTCGGAGACCGCAGCCCCACGGCAGCGGCTAGCTCGGGCAGCGTGAGTGGCCGGACAGCGACAGTAACCCACCGTAGAATGCGAGCACTGATGCTCCTTTGGTCGCGCTGTATCCGCAGCAGCATCCGGCTATAAATCGCTGGAAGACCACGCGGAAGAGAGCGGACAGTATCTAGTATTTCGGTGCATGTCGACCTGTCCCGCATCTCGTCCATCACCAAGCCGACCCATAGGAACGTGCCTTCTGCGCGCTCTAGTAGCGTCCTCTGGAGATCTTCCTGGAACTCGCCGTTGAAACCGTCCAGGCCAGAGAACTCCTGCACTCTGGCCGACACAAAGCTGTTGATGTCGTTGCTCACCTGCTTGTCGTTGTCCGGGTCCAGGTTCACTCTTGCGGTTGGCCTAAACCCAGGAATCGGTCGGCTGACTACTACTAGATTCCATGTAGCCGTACTTGACCCGCCGTCGTCTGGCGAAAAGAAGTCAACCAGCTTCCTCACGAGCCATCGCCTTGAGTTCTCATCGCACTCATCTAGCCCATCTAGCACACAAAAGACTGTGTTAAACTGGGGATCTTGCAGAAGCTTGACGAACAAGCTCCAAAGGGTCTCGGGAGAAGCCACCGCCGTCTGGGACTTCTCTGGAGTGTCGAACTGTTCTAGCAGATGCTTTGTGAGCTCCGGCCGCTTCGCAGTGATCTGCCATAGCAGTCCGCGGAGGATAGCCGCCGCACTGCTGTGCTCCTCGTCTTCACCGCTGCAGAAATAGTATATCGCCTGTGCGTCTTTCTCCAGCTCTTCGGTAAGGAAGATGGAAAGCATCGTCTTCCCCTTGCCGGGGCCGCCACATATCCACAACAGCTGCGTCTCTCCGCGACGCCATGATCGGTACTTCTCGTCCTGTCTGATCCACTCGCAGGTGCCTGCGACTCGCTTGCCTTTCTCACTGATGAGGCTCGCCCGATCGATCGCTGGGTCGGTGAGGGAGAGAGCGTTCCGACACTTAGCAATCTTCTCTTCCAGGGCTTCTACAAGCTCGCAGTGGTTAGTGCTAAGACCGAGCAAGATGTCAACACGGGTGACTAGAAAGCGGCGGGCGTACTTTGGGGGTCCTCGGGGCCTGAAAAGTTTACGTCTCCACATACGACTCCAGCGAAAGCCTGCCCGCCGTGACTCGCCGACGTCCCGCTTATGCTGAGATGGTAGGGTAGCGGGCCGCTTGGCAGAGCCATCACGCTTTCGCTGTTATCCGCATCCGGTTTATCGTAGGATGCTCCAGTCCGTAATGAAGTTACCGAGCCCTTCCACTGCTGACAAGTCAGGAGATTTGTAAGTGGATGCGTGAAGTGGTGCAAGTTTCAGTACGTATCAAGCTCAGTGACCGGCGCGCGGGTGCGCGGCGGCATACAGTATCCCCTCAGGCACTGGATTTTGACAATTAGCGTAAACTCTTAAAGACGCGCTAGCTGTTCAAACGCTACCTGTTCGGCACGTCTTTGCTTGTCACACAGTGTATGAATTGCTGTATCATTAGTATTATTGCGTTCGTCTAGTTGTTCCGTACACATTGATACCATCGATATCAATCTGCAATAGCTGACACGGGTGCAATCAATGACCTCGATTTGGTGGCCGAACAACGCGACTTCCCCGAGGCAAATTTAGACCCAGTCACCACCAAGCCAGTACTCAAAATCACCATGAAAATGGCTATTGAACAATTGCAAACACCCCTACCGCATTGGGCGCCAGGAATTAGCTGCTGCCATTATTGTGTGGATTGCGCAAGTCTGTAAGGCATCCGAAGGGAACAGCATCGAGAACACACACGTGCTTCCGACCAGCTTTGCAACGTGGTGGAGGCGGAGATCAGCGGATAACCAAGCCGCCGACACAGTTGATGCGCAGATGCACTGCAAATTACTGTACTATCCTTTCGACAACATTTTGTGAAGTACAAACAGCACGATCTTTCTAGACCCTGCTAGGCGTAATGCCATCTCCTGATCTTCCTACTCCGACATTACTGGACGTTGGACTGAAGATCAAAATTGCTCCATACAATCAACAGATGCGCCACTATCGACGAGGATAATATGCAGCATACAGTAACATCGAACCAGAACTCCCCTTACTACTTTCCAATATCAGCCGATGTACCCTGACGGAGATTCCCGAAGTCGAGGTCCATAATCACTCCAGCACCTGCAAAGCTATAGCCGTCGGCCGTAGTGTCTGAGATATCGAGGTTGGGTTTGAACCCTTCACCTAAAGTATTGACCCACCCAGCTAGAGCAGTGCTGTGATCTTTTGCCCTCGTGCCTTTGATTTTGATCGTGTTCCCAGTACGCTCGTAGACGAGTTTGGAGATCGCCTCTTCGCAAGTTTTCCTCAAGGCTTCGTTGGAGGCTTTCTGCTGCCGCATCTCTTCGAGCAGCTCCTCCTTGCTCTGTTTTACATCTACCGCGAGAGAATCACCGCTGTCGTCGCCATGGACTGAGAGCCGCTCGAGACTGCTTTCGATTCCACTCTGCTCACGCTCTGTCCGTGCCATCTCTTGCTGCAAGGCAACTTCATTCTGCTGTAGCATAGCGGTCTTCATCCCTTCGAGGAGAACCCCGTTGCGGGTCATTGTGAGCCTGTAGGGAAGCGTCAGTCCGACCCACGACGCGCATGGCGCGGCCCATAACAGTCAAGGTTTTACTTACACGTTGCTAGTGGACAATGCGACCGTAAGCGTACTCTTGCAGTCATTAAGCTGTCCTTTGAAGGTTTGGATCCGTTCCTGTCCGAACAGAGCCACCCTCCACCGGTCCACCCAGAACGTTTTCTCTGCTGTTGAATGCCTCATCCAGTGCTGCAACGTCTCCTGGAACGCCTTGCACGCCCTGTCGCAGTTCTCCACGGCAGGCTTGATCTCGTTACATAGCACCACAGCCTGCTCTTTGCTCTGCAATGCTGCGTTGAGTCGACTAAGAACAGGCTCGACCGCTTGAAGGTCGGCGTTGATGGTTTTGATAGCGTCTGGAGCATGCTTGATATCGTCAATGGTCTTGGAAAGAAATTGGATACTCTGGATGGCTGCCGTAGCAACGGCCACCACCGACGCTGCAACGCTAAGGCCGTCTGCCATAACCGGTCTGAAGTCCGACGGGAACAGAGGAGGAATCTTGGATTGATGAGTGCTTCTCTCAAGGGCGAACAGATATGGTAAATTACAGTACTGCTACTGAGTGTACAATATGACCATAGGCAGGTCTTGAATTTGCTATATGTCAACGTCCATTCCAGCCGGGACATCAGTAAGTGGATCCCCGGCCTAAAGCACCACGGGTGTAAGGCACCACTATTCAAGAATCACTATCTTCGTCAATATTGACGATATCGACGTCAACTGGAT